>OY728166.1:974700022-974832522 GCA_963277665.1 Viscum album
ACATGGGTCCTTGAATGTTTTTGCCTATGGATCCCTCTTATAGAATACTAAAAAAGGAATTCAATGGCTCAAAAGAATTTGATATTTCTCAAAAACCTTTATCCCATGATGTGTATTTTGGTAGGGTGCAAAATCGTGATGTGTCATTTGGAAAGACACATAAATCTGGTAATGATAGACATATTTAGAAGAAAAGGTCAATATTTTTTTGAGCTACCATAATAGAGATATCATGCAGTGAAACATAAAATTGATGTCATGCATATAGAGAAGAATATCTATGATAGTTTGATTGGAACATTGTTAGATATTAAAGGAAATACTAAAGATGGTTTGAATGCAAGATTAGACTTACGATCAATGGGAATACGTTTGAAGTTATCTCCCACTCTTAATGGAAGACAGACATTTCTTCCCCCCGACTTGTCATACATTATCCAAGATGGAGAAAATTAACTTTTTTCAGTGTCTTCATGATATCAAAGTACTTCAAGGTTATTCTTAAAATGTATGTTTTTTTGTCTCTTTGAAGGATTTGATGTTGATAGGTATGAAATATCAATGGTTGTCACATCATTATGAAACAACTTCTACCAGTTAAATTGTGTGTAATATTTCCCATCCATGTTATAAAGACTATAATGAAGTTGTGTCATTTTCTCAATTCAATTTGTAATAAGGTGATTGATGTGAATGCTTTGAAAATTTTGGAAAAAAAAATTCAATATCTATACTTTGTAACTTAGAAATGTATTTTCCTCCACATTTTTTTTTTGATATAATGGTGCATTTAATGGAACTTATGGTTCGATAAATAATGATTTTTGGACTAGTTTATCTTCGTTGGATGTATCTTTTTGAGAGGTATATGAAAATATTGAAGGGGTATGTTAAGAATCCATATCAACTTGAAGCCTCAATTATTGAAATGTATATTTTATGAGGAGGTTTCATAGTTTTTTATGATCTACTTAGCTACGACGAAGCACATAGGTTTGCCTCTATCTCGCCATGAACGATTTAATAATGAGGGTAGGGGGATTCATGGCTTGAAAGTCAAATCATTGTCAGCTGAATAGATGAAGAAGGTATATATTATACATCTTGAATAAAATAGGTGATGATCAAACTATATATCACATGGCATATTAATGAGTTGAAACAATTTCATCCAAAGATGAATGAAATGTGGATTTGGAATGAGAAAAAAATTTACCATGTTTACTATTACATAACTTAGTTCAGTTTTCAATTTTTTGTTTATATTAGAATTTTTTATATTGGAATTTGTCTATATTTGTGAACTAATGTTTTATTTTTTTGATTTGAAGGATTAATGAAATATCAATCAGTTGATCAACCATATGATTCTGGAGATGATCATCATGATCATACCTCTAGGGAAGAACATTCACATGATCCTTTTGTTATTCCCCAATCTTTCTCATGTGCTCCCATAATGACAAAGAAGAGTTCAAGAGTTGGTAAACATGGATGCACATGTTTACCAAAATTATCACTTTATTGTAGTTAGGTCCAGAGGATACAGGTTGATTTTGATGAGAACTATATTCCTAGAGGACCAAATGAAAAATAGTTTTTTAGAGTTTTGAATCAAGTTAGGGTAAAATAAAAGTAAGAATTTTTTATGATGATTGGAGAAGTGTGGACAAAGCATTAATATCTCAGTTTTGGGATACATTTTTGGTAAGATACCTTTTCTATTGTTTGACTATTCTTTAAATTTTTCTAGTATAATTTGTTTCACCTCTTCATTATTTGATGAAATATGATATTCCTAACACTGGAAGAGTTAGGAAGAAATGTTTATCGATGGAATCTAGGAGATGGAGGGATTTCAAATCAACCCTCGCATTTGATTTAATTTTTAGACATAGGAATTATGACAATCCATGTCATATATATGCTTTCATATAGGAAGACACATGGAGGCAATTTGTTGGTATTTGAAGAAAATATTCATTCCTGGTAAGGGAAATGTAAGATCTTTTAAGCTTTATTATATAAATTATATCAATAATGTTTTGTTAATGATTTATTATTTTTAATTTACAGAAAATAAGGAAATCTCATCAAGAGATCCAATCTAAAAATATATTCCCTCATAGTTTATCTCGAGGAGAGTATACATTATTGTAAGAAAAAATGATGGCGGAAAATTTATAAAAACTGAGAGTTGAGTCTTCAAGGTATATTGAGGTTTCCCCTCCTTCCCCTCTATCTAAACGTGAAAAATGGAAGAGTGCTCAGATGGGAAAAGGGAAAATATCTTTTGGAAGAATCGATAATCATATCAGAGTGGTTAATAAGATATTTATTTTATTTATTTAAGTTAATTATAATCTTTATATAATTTTAATCATTATATAAATGTTCAATTAATTAACACAAAATTCTATAGAGAAGCAGAGTTCACATGGGGTATTTACAACTACTGGGAGGCAAGATATTTTATCTGTAGCATTGGGAAAGACCAAACACCCCGGTCATGTATGAGGATATCTGAAAGGTGTATTGGTAAGAAAAAGTGTTTCCACATTCTTAAACTTATAACATTGAGGGTGTTTATAAAAAAATAGATTCCTTAGAGGTTGAAGTTCATAATATTAATGCGACGAAGGAGGGAAAGATTAGAGCATCGGTACGGTCTATGTTTACAGACGTGAAAGGAAAATTTTAGACTACAGCTCCCAATTCTCCACCTCCCCATAAATATCCCATTATTTATCCTCCACCTCCGCCAATAGCTCCCACTCCCCCAAATCAGCCTGCAAACCCCATTGTTTATCATACCCTTCCACCACAGCTTCCTACTTATTATGAGTTGTATATTGATGATCCTCACCATCATATAGTTGCATATGGGCTGGTATATTGTAAAGGATATACCATTCATCATCAACAGTTAAAGGTAGAGAATCATAGGGTGACTGTAGATGATATTATAGATAGATCAGCTCGACTACTATTATCTACAAATAAGGTGATGAAAGTTGCACATAATATCGACCAGTTTTTAGTTTGGCCACCCAAAATTCCACGACTCATTACTATTGAGGTAAGTATGTTATATATTTTATTTTATTTATTATTAAAATTTTATAATTTGAAAACTAATATATTTTTCTTTTTTATTTTTACAGGAATACTTCAAAGGTAAGGAATACTATATAGAAAACAACAAAGGAAAACAGTTATGACATCAGATACATATTCTAGTAGTCCTGGCCGATTATTAAGATATTCAAATTTTTTTGCAGTTCATTATGAGTTTCAAATGGAATCCCATGTTTGTGGACATGAAATCAATGTGGGGATTGTGAAAAATGATATCATGGAGCCTGTTACTGGAGAGAAGTTGGGCATCAACGTGGTGCAATTTTTTTTTCTATGTAAGTCTTAACACTTTTCCCTCTGTTATATTTACTAAAAATGTATACTTATGTATTTTTGTATTAGGTATCATTATAACATGTGTGAGAATAATTAGAATATATATGTATAAGGATTTGTGGACTCACAATTGATTTCCCCTAAAGGGCATGAATTGGATGGGAAACAAAGAACACTTTATATTACTGAAATATTTGAACAAAATATAATCACACAGTGTTGGGTAATACCTTTTTGTGAGAGGTATTAAACATATATATGTCCATGTGTTCAAAATAATTTAACATAAAAAACCACTAACCTTAAATTTTATTTTATATTAGCGATCATTGGATGTTAGGTGTTTTTTTGTCCATGAGAGAAAACACTTTATTGGATATGCTATGTCCATGATGATGCGCGGGAAATTTTCAGAATATTTTGGAAAATTAAGTTTCAATTTTTTAATTATTTTTTATATTTTAATGAATTTTTAATTTATCCCATTCTCATTATTTTCTAACAGGGGATGGGTCTACTTTCGAAAAAAAAGAAAAAAGTACCACGATAAAATATGTTAAAGTAAAGGTAAATATATTTTATAATTTGTACTTTTTAATTTATTACATAAAAATGATATTTGGAATTTACACTCATTTAAATAGAATTATCATGAACAACAAGACATCATCGAATGCAGATATTATATGTTAAGATTTACGTATGAAATAATTACAACTGGAACACTAGTGATGCTTGACGAGGTAATATTTCCTTATAAAATTGTCAATAATATTTCATTTGATTTATTCATTATACATGTTAACTAAAATACATTTAATTTGTTTCTATTTTATGACCCTCAACCATATAGTTCTCAAGAGGTTAACAACTTACAAGTGGAATTTTCAAATTATTTTACACGTTTGATTCGATTTTAGTATGTATGTAGTGTAAAATATAATTTTGAAGATAGTAATTATCATTGTGTATTAGGTAGTTATTTTGGATGGATTTAGGTTTTTTAGTTGAAATTTTATGTTTTGAATGTTATATATGTTAATCTTTAATTGTACTCTGGTTCTTCTTGTTTTGGTCTAATTTTGATGTTTTTCTAGTTTGGATTATGGTCTACTTTTTTATGGTTTTGGTCCAGTTTCTGCTTGTTTCATTCTTTGGTAGAGTATAGTAATGGTTTCCTAGGGGGTGTTTGGGGGGGGGGGGGGTGGGCTGTCTATGGGGTAGGGGTGTCTAGGGGGTGGGGGTGTCCAAGGGGAGAGGAGAGGTCCATGGGGGTGGGAGGGTCCGGGGGGGGGGGGGGTGTCCAGGGGGAGGGGTGTCCAATGTGGGAGGGGGGCTATCCAAGGGGGTTGGGGGTGTCCAGGGGGATATCTAGTGGGTGGGAGGGTGTCCAGGGGGGTGTCTAGGGGGAGGAAGGGGATGTCCAGTGGTGTGGGGGTGTTTAGGGGCCGGTGGGGGGGGGGGGGGGGGGCTGTCAAAGGGGGTTGGTGGTGTCCAGGGGGTGGGGGATGTCTAGGGGGATTCCCAGTATGGTGGGGGTGTTGTCTAGTGGGTGGGAGGGTGTCTAGGGGGGTGTGGGAGTTTCAAGGGGTGGGGTGTCTAGGGGGTGGGAGGGGCTGTCCAGGGGGTGGGGTTGTCTAGGGGGTGGGGGGATGTCCAAGGGGGTCATGGGTATCGGGGGGGGGGGGTGCTGTCTAGTGGGATTGGGTGGTGTCCAGTGGGAGGGGGGATGTCAAGGGGGTAGGAGGGTGTTCAGGGGGGTGGGGGCTGTCCAGTGGGGTGGGCTGATGACCAGTGAGTGGGAGGGTGTCTTGGGGGGGGGAGGGTTATTAGGGGGTGTAGAGTCCAGGGGGTAGTGGGAGGGGCTGTCTATGGGGTGGGGGTATCCAGGGGGTGGGGGATGTCAGGGGGGATCCTTTGGGGTGGGGTGGTGTTTAGTGGGTTGGGGCTGTCCATGGGGTGGGTGGGTTTCTAGGGGGGGTGGCTATGGTGGGGGTATCCAGGGGGTGGGGGATGTCAGGGGGGATCCTTTGGGGTGGGGTGGTGTTTAGTGGGTTGGGGCTGTCCATGGGGTGGGTGGGTTTCTAGGGGGGGTGGCTATCCAGTCCGGTGGGGTGGTGTCCAGTGGGTGGGAGGGCATCCAGGGGGCGGGGTGGGTGGGTGGGGGGGAGAGGGGGTGTCCAGTGGGTGGGAGGGCATCCAGGGGGCGGGGTGGGTGGGTGGGGGGGGAGAGGGGGTGTCCCGGGGGTGGGCAGGTGTTCGGGGGGGGGGGGGGGGTGTCCAGTGGGGTGGTGTCCAGTGGGTGGGAGGGTGTCTAAAGGGTTTGGGGGAGGGGGGGGGGGCTATCTAGGGGGGGGGGGGGGGTGTTCAAGGGGGGTGGGGGCTATCCAAGGGGGTAGGGGGTATCCATGGGGTGGGGCTATCCAGTGGGAGGGAGGGTGTCTAAGGGGTGGGGGGGGGGGTTCTAGGGGTGAGGGCTATCCAATGGGGTGGGGTGGGGTCCAATGGGTGGGAGGGTGTCCAGGGGTGGAGTGGCTATCTGGGGGTGGGGGAGGGGTGGGGGCTATCCAAGGGGTAAGGGGTGTATGGGAGGGGTTGTCTAGTGGGTGGGAGGGTGTCCATGGGGTGGGTGGGGGTGGGGGGGGGGGGTTGGGGGTGTGCGGGGATGTTCATGGGGTGGGGGTGACCAGGGTTTTGCCGGTGTCCATGGGGCTGGGGGTGTCTAGGGGTGGGGGTGTGCTTTCCAAGGGGGTAGAGGTTTCAAGGGGGTGGGTGGCTATCCAGGGTGTTTCTAGGGGGTGGGTGGGTGTCTAGGGGGTTTGGGGATGTCCAGGGGGTGGGGGGCTGTCCAATGGGGTAGGGGGTGTCCAGGGGGGTGGGTGGGGGTGGGGGCCATTCAGTGGCTTTGGTCATGTTTTGGTCAGTTTTCTATTTGTTTTAGGTCCTCTTTGGAAGTGCATTGTAATGGTTGAACTCTATTGTTAAAAAAATTTGTTTTTATGTCAGTTATTTTATAACTGAAGTAATAAATGCATGAAAATGGGTTTTTACATCAGTTACTTAATAACCGACAGAGTATATATGTTTTCACATTAGTTATTTTTTAACTGATATGAAAAATTGATTCGCAGATTGGTTTATCAAGTCGCTTAAGAAAATAACTAACGTTATAAACTTGTGTTTCATGTCGGTTTTCTAATAACCGACTTGAAAAATACTTTGGAGGGGTTGTTTATTATGTAGGTTATTTAATAACCAATGAAATAAACAACATATTATAGCGGTTATTTAAAAACCAACATAATAAATCACAACTATGAACCATTTTCCACATCATTTTTTTATAAACTGACATGAAAATGGCTTCGAAATTCTATTTTTTACGTCGGTTTTAAAATAACCATCGAAAAAAAACATTTTTAATATCCCCTGCAATAATGTCGGCCAAAAAACAGAAGTAAAAAATTAAAAATTACTGATGTAAAAAATATTTTTTACACTAGTGATGTGAAAACACCTCATTCCCATTTATACTATTATCATGGGAATAATTGAAATCATCTAGAGGGTTGAGTGATAATTACATTATATTCCTGATTAGATGGATTCTAAACCCCTATATAGAGGATAATCTAGGTGGGATTTACCACTAGTAAGGATATTTTAGAGTAGCATGGATTCTTATTGACTATGGAGTCGCATTGTACATCGATAGGTGGGTCTGAACTTATTATATATAGGGACTTCTTTCTGTGATGTTTAGGAAATTCCCATGATTACATATCTGTATTCTCCTATTTTATTTAATAACACTGTGATTATATGTTTAATAGTATCATCCTATATTCCCTTTAACTTCTTCAGTGTTTCTTTTATTTTAGGATACTTTCATGCTATAAGTTTTTAGTTTAGATTTTCCTTTAATTAATGTATCACTTGGGTTATTATCCTATTTGGGTTTTTAGTTTTCATTATGGGTTAAAAAATGAACAATTATTTAAAAAAGAAATTTTTTTTCTTTCAATGTTAGATTTATAGAAACGATAAACACTAATAAATCTATTTTATATACATATTTTGATTTGTTTTTATTTTTTTTTCTATTGGATATTAATTTATTTAATAAAAGATCTTATCCTGATATTAATGTCTTGTGAATTATTATACAGGATTTACATTTGGAACAATATAAAGTAGGTTGCAACAGTAGTTATGAAACTGCCAATTGAAGATATATTTCATGTAAAAATTTTGCGATGTAAAAATACTCGTATATTACTAATCGTGTAAAACATTAAAAAATGTCAAATTTCTTGAGAATATCCAAAAAAAATTATTTTCACCATATATTCTTATTGGATTCTATACCTTGACCACTCAAAATGCCCATTAAATGTTATTATTGACATGATGAAGTCCATGGATGAATAAAAATATTACAAAAGTATGGGTACAAACAAGATATAGGAATTCCATTCCTAGTGGAGAGGATCGACTACCAAGAGGCTACTGTAGGGTTTCAACCCATATTTCTGCAAATATAGGTTTTTATTTATATTTTACATTCATTTATTTGATGTAATCATGGAATTATTTCTATTTTTTTATTACAATATCTTTTCATTATTCATTTATTTTATTCATTTCTTTCTAATTCATTCTTAATCTGTCTCTTATGTATTTGGTTATAATCGTCATTGGAAATCACTAGATGATGGTTAGATAAAACCCATAGGGGGAGGGGAATCAGTTAAAGGGGCTGTGTAACAACATTTTTTGATTTTATTTTTCTCGTAAGTATGATTGTATTCAAAAGTATCATGTTGTTCCTAGATGTCAATATTATTCTTCCTTGATCCTTTGACCATACTTCATCAGTAATGAAAACCCCAACATGATTGAGATGATTTTTGAATTTATATTGGATGGAATTATGCTTCTTCTATTAGAAATTTAAACTAATTTCAATTTAGATATTTTGATTCATGTGTCCATGATGAATTGGGATTCTAGGGTAGTTTTATATATAATAATGATTTCTTATATTAATATTTTTTGGTTTCTCATATTATTGGTATAATTGTTTTTCAAGTAAAGTTGAAATAATTTATTTATAAAAAACATCCCAAAAAACTGATTACCCTCTCTTTTTTTTCTATTTGAATTCATTTATTTTAATTACATCATTAGATTAATAAAATTAAATTGAAACTTGAGCAACCTAACCATTATTCAAGAGTTTTCATTTTTGTGTTCCATGCTCCTTATTGGTTCAAACCCATACTAATACTATGTTGTTCCAATGTATATAGTATTTTTTGGGTTAATATAAATTTATAATTGGATCCATGATTGAAGATTTTAAAAATGTCATTGGGTGAATAAACAATCATGCTTTCTTAAAGGTATTTCAAATTAGCAATTTTGGACTATTTCAAGAAAGGATATGTATTGCTTCAATGGTGATTACCCACTAATTTGTTTATGCTCACACTATAATTTTACAACTCGATGTTAGAAAACCCTATATGTTTTAAAGGATTTTTAGGGCTTCCTTTATATCATACACGTTTTATGGATGGTGGTGACCAAGATGTCACATGTTGATCATGTTGGTTCCTGTTCATTTTTTATTTTGTTTTTTCCTTCTACTACTGTAGAATCTTGATATGTATATGTATTTATTAATGTTTTCTAGTTTATTGGATTGATATTGTTTATTCAGTGTTCTTTGATTTTTTTACTTATTAGTTTATCATGGGCTACATTATTCCCAATTTTTTTAACATTGATTCCTAACACTATTTTCTGACTCGTGAGGATCAAGAGCGCCTCTCAAGACTTTTTGTAGGCTGGATTGGGTGAACGATTTGGTTTTTAACATTTTGGTTCATGAAACTGAACAAAAAAACATTTAATATCATTTCAAAAGTGTTAATCCATCCTTCAGGAACCAATACATATGAGGTTCCACCAAAATTTGGGAGGGTTCCATTTCCTGAAATGGTCTAATATAGACATGCTTCTCTATAGATAGTTTAATCACTCCCGGGAATGGGAACCACTATTAATATCTTACATCAAATGAGTTATAATAACTAAAAGTTTCTTTGTTCCAATTACATCAATTCCAGGTTAGTAATTCAGAAGGATATTATCCTCTTGATGAATTTTCACGTCATTCAACCTATTTTCACTATAGAAAAACATTATTAAACAAATAAAAAATATATAAAGAAACATGAAAAACCTTAATATTTTTTTCATGATAATATAGCCCACAGATTAAAATATATTAAATATATTTTTTTAATAACATCCTAACCTATAATGTTGTTTAAACCCTTCATCGATAACATCTAAAAAACCTCACACCTTAATCAACCTATAATAATGCGTTTTAAAGTAATGATGGAATTTTATTACATTACCATGATATTTTTGGTTTATAGTTTTTGATAATGAGGAAAAAATATGATTTATTAAATTGTTATAATAAAACTAAGAATTCAATTTAGTGACCATTTTTCCTATAAAAAAATAAATTAAACATGTATTCCATTTAAAACTCATTAACTTATTTTAGGACGAATCCCAATAGTATAGAGATAGAGCATTATATTGTTTTCAACTAATCCTTAATCTCTATGAATTTTTTAAACAAATTGTAAGGGAACAAAAATCTCAGTAAGGTATATATAAAGAAAGAAATCCATTAGTCCATTATGAAAACAATGAAATCCTATAGAAATTTTTACTTTTATTTAATTAACCTTGAGATAAAGGTAAATCCCAGCATATGGAGGTCCGAGTGGAAGGCGAGTTAGATGGGGGCCAGTTCTTGGACCGCTCGTCTGGCAGTGAGAAAGTGGAGTTACTTGGTTTGGATACTGAGAAAGAATGGAAGGGCGGGGAAGATGTCAGTAAGGGGAGGCAAGGGGGTGTGGGCTCCTCAACTCGGACCCCAATCCACCTGGGTAATAGGTTTGAAGGTATGGCGGAGGTAGGATCGGGAGATGTAGCCCTGGTTGCGGCTGAGGGAGAGGAGACTAGCAGGAAGAATCTCGATGGATTTGGGGTGGAGGAACACATTGCAAACATCAAGAGTTTATCTTCTGGGGAGTCCAGTCCAAGGAGCAATAAGATAAATAGGAGGAGGATGGGCAAGAAAGATTGCACATACTTACCACCTCCAATGAAGACTCGGTCAGCAAAAAACAAATTGGATGAGAAGTTGAACAGTGAGGTCAGGGGTCAATTAGAGCCTCCTGGCCATTCTGCACTTCCCTTGGAGTTGATTTTATGTTTGGATGATGAGGTGACAGAGTAGGTGTTATTTCTCAATGCATCGGAAGAGGAAGCGGCCAAGATGATTGGTCGGGACATTGAAGTGAAGCTTAATGAAGAACAATAATTTGGGTTGACAAACATGACACGATCCTGGTTTGGGGCTTCAATAAAGGGATAATTAGACTGGAGGAGTACATACAGGTCTGGGACCAATTGACCTTTTCGATTGAAGCCCTAGTAAGGGGAGACCCGCACACCCAGGTATCCGCTATATCCTGGAGGTTTTTTAGAGATACGGTTACAGGTAGAGTCAAGATGTTTTTCAACAAAGATGCTTTACCATTATTTGACTAATGCTGGGGTGCTCTCTTCTTCGTGAGATGTTTGTATAGTTGGTAGTGCTTATTCAGTTTGTGTGTATCATGGTGTTTTCAGGTTTTTTTTCCAAAAAGTTTTATAGTCTTGCATTAGATGAGGTTTAAAGCACAAGGCCATCACCTCTGCATGTCACTTGGAGCGGAATACTAGGAGGGTATGGCTTGGCCATCGGTACCATGCCCGTGCATCCTTGCACGAGACTGTTTGTCGAGTCCCATGCTTTGGTGGAGGTCTTTAAACGTTGAGCTGTTGGGTAGAGGCAGGAATAGTATTTGTTTGGAGGTTTTTTGTTGTTGTTAGAATTTTGATGGCCTTGGGGTTTCTCACTTTCCCTTAAAAGTGGTTTGATAATAAAATAAAAAAATAATTTTCAGGTCAATATCATATTTCTGAGGGTTTCTTGAAAAATATGATTATTCATGAAAATATTTTATAAAAACATTATTTTTTCCCTTACAAAGGTGCATAAACGTTTTGTTAAACATAAGATCATTAGATTACCTTATGAAATAAAAATAATTCTATAAAAAATTATTTTAGATCATGTAAAATACATGTAGGTACCTTGGGACATAATCATTATATAACTCTTAAACCACTCTTACAAATATTCTTACAAATGGAATAACATACTTAGTTAATTAAAACATATGTTCCCTAAAGAACAAAATCTATACCCAATACAATTGAGAGCTATATCAGTCTTAAACATCATAATGAATAATGTAAAATGAACAAAATATATATAAAACACACAAAAACATGAATTTAAAACATAAAATAGCATATATTATTCAAGTTAACATATATGCAGAATCAGTTTTGGGCTTCATTAAAAAAAGGCGAAAAAATATTTATTTGAAAATTGTTAAATTGAAAATATTCTAAAAGAATCATAAAAAATATTTTCATTGAAAAAGAAAGAATAATTATATAGGAATATTATTATCAATTATGGTTCATTTTGGTTACAAGTTTCACCCATGAAACATCTTCTTAAATTATGATTCCATCCACACTTTTGTAAAATTTTTAAAATCACCCATTGGGAAAATGATAAAAGTATTATTTTTTAAACAATTTATAAATAAAGTAAAAAATGATTTAAAATGACTTTAAAAATTATTATTTTTATATTTATTACATATGTTAAACATTTTAAATAACATGAATATATAATAAAAAGAGAATAAATCATTTAAAAATTTTATAATTTGGCCTTAATGAAATATATATTTCCATAAGTTGGACTATACACGTAGATATTTTAAATCAAGTATAATAAACTTATATTAATTATTTATATTCCTAATAACCTTTTTAATTATTATTATCTTATTATTATCTATTTTATTTCATTTATTTCTAGGTATTGTATAGCTACTAGAGTTGTTAAGTTCATGTCATATGTTTTGAGGACGTTTAGGTTTAAATTCCCAAAACAACATTGGTAGGTTGACAATGGTTAATGGGGGTATTGTCCCATGATATCTAGAGTAATAAACATGACATAACTATAATGTTTTTTGGATTAAATAAAATTTTATTAAAATTCATGTATGGTGTACATGAAAAATAAAACACATAGTTTGGTAGAGGTGGTAGTCTAGATGTAAGAATGAGCTAAACATTCAATTTCGAATGGATTGAAGTGTTAAAATTTGTCATAACCTAACATGTGGGGCCTGAACTTCAAATAACCCAAGAGTGTATCCAATAGTCTAGGGGTTTTGGACCAGTTCCAATTAGGCATATCACACACATGGAAGGTTTTTTCCTAATTTACCTGCACACACAAACACACACACACATCTATATGACCATACAATGATAAAATTTAAAGAAAATGATAATAACACATTCATGTATATATAATCAAAATATAATATTATGACATAAAGTATTGTAATGAATAAAAAGGGTCAAAATACAAGCACACCAAAAATAATAAAATAAATTACAACTTTCTCATAAGGAGGGGACTGTTGTGAAATGCAACATCAGTATAATCCTTGGTCTGTTTATACCAAAATAACATATACCTACTCTTAGTTGTCCGTGGAATCATTAAAAAGGTCCATCATCTAAAAAATATATGTTGTGTGTGGAAGGATGTTGTGAATGTGTGATTATAACAATACTCAATTGGACAGCTCAAAAACACCAAACATAAAGAATGAAGAGTATTCATCTCATCAAGAAAATGTATGTAAAACAAGATATGAAACACAATGATAACAATGGACAAACTAGATATAATTAAAAAATAATTAGTTTCATAAAATGCCTCAACCACTTTAATACATAGATCCTCTTGAGGATTCATGTTACTGCTCATTTGTGGAGAACTGCTCCATGAGCTATACTAAGATTGATGACACTCATCCCAGAGGTGAAAATCATCAAGTATAACTAAGAAATATCACGAAGGATACAAAGAAGGTTTTTCTAAGAAACACAGTAGATTAGAATTCAACACATCAAAAATATTAGATCTTGATAAAATGATAGGTTTTCAACACCCTTGGCTCATTGGGGGGACACATGACCCTACTTGAAAAATCATGTGAGACAGGGGATCGACGCCCAAGTAGATATTAGCCATGATAATTATAATAAACATACCTACGGAAAATATTACAGAAATGATGATTCCTCTAGCCATCTCAGATGGATTTATAATCCTAGACATTGAGAGGTATAGTCAAATCAAACTGAGACAACTCACATTAGAATAAGGGAACTCATCCACACTTCATTGATCAACATGAAGCTGTAGAGGGGTCACCCACTATGATAAGAATGAGATGCTACACCAACCCCTCATTGGAATGGAATAAGGGAACACTACCAACTGATATTATTATAAGGAAGCTCACACAAGATCACAACCAATCTGAACAAAGAAGAAGTATGACTCTAACTTGTCCTATTAAGAGTATATGGAGTGTCCCCATGGGTACACAATGTGTCTCTCTAATCCAAACACTGATGATGCCTCACACTCATGTAACATGAATTCTAAATAGGACATGGTGTGTCCAATCAGGGTACATAGCTTGTATGTGTTGATCTGGAACATGGAATTACGTCTACCCACGCCCATGTACATTGGGACCATTCTAGTGTACTTGGTCATGTTTGAGTATATGGATCTCCTTGTGTAATCCGTACTACCAATGTACATCCCAGGTAAAAAAACTATATCCCACCACACATGATTTGTAGGAAATTATGATCTCTTCGGTGCATACTCTCCATACACATTGAGCTTCCTTCCAAGGTGTACATGGTGTGTGGTAGGGCCCAAACAACGTGTAACATCACCAAACCTCTGGGGATTATACTCCCTAAAAACATGAAGCGTTCCATATTGGGGCCACACATTGTGTGGTATGATCGACATTACATGTGATCATTATCACTCTATAGAAACACAAGCCATCACTATGATGAATATACAAAATGTTTATTTTTGAAGTACACGCTATGTCTATCAATAGTTTTCTAGAATCCCATATTTATTAAAAAAATTCTCATACCACTGACACCACCAATTTCACCATGAAAATCACCATTAGTCATTTATCTAGGGTTGAATGAATCCTCTCACCTTCATTGGCCAGATTCTAGCCATATCGGATGCATAGGAAATAACCACCATCGAGCCTTGTCAGTGCTGTATGGAAAAATAGCTATCATGAACTCTCGATCTGTCCTTGGATATACTACCATCATCACAAAAAATGATACATGAAATCCCAATCCTCCACTCTGATTATGATACATGACATGTGTTCTCAAATTAGTCACTATGTATATCCTGATTCTTAAAGAATCACAGATTTCATCATGCAGATTTTTCAAAACACTAGATCCAATAATTTCCTTAGAAATAATTCCATTATTCATGGATTTGGGGTTGACCAAACCCTCTCACCATCATTGGTATAATTCCAGCCATATATGTTCCCCAAGAAACACCCTTCATCATGCCACATCACTGTCATACACCAAATCCTCTATCAAGAAATACTGATCTATTTGTGGATATAATACCATTGATGTACACCGAGATCCCATCAGTGAACCTAAAACTAGATCTATATAAACAATATATTCCACCAATGACCGAATGCACAAAAATTTATTTATAGGTATTCATCGAACTATATAATATAAGAAATTCTAACTATGTTAACTCATATAATATGTGGGGGGAACCATGAAACACAAGAATCAGAAATGAAAACCATCCATGTTTTTATATTCCACGATCTATTGATATTATAATGATGATAAAAAAATCATGTTGAATAAATATTATTCCCCAAATCCCAGACATGAATTAAAATTCCATTATTTTGATTCATGTTCAGCGTTGGATAACAAAATAGTTATACATCCATAAGAAAACTTCCAACCTTGATTTTTATCAATCAATAAAGAATAAATATTACATGTTTTTGTCATTGATGAGATATATAAGTTGTATTATCATTGGAGATCATTATGGAACTCCAATGGTCAATCCATGATCCTGATGCCCACCAATGTTCCTCCATGATTTCCTCTCAACTATAAGGGTTATAAGGCTAACCCTACAAATTATTTCTAATAATTCATTCATTGAGGAAAAACTTGGTTAATGCATCAATGAAATATATAATTAATTAAAATTATTGAATTTCATTATTTACGCCTGCAATATATTTTATCCAAACTCCCTAAAAGAAAAATGATAATATCCCACCTATGGTATTGATTAAATTCGGAAATCAATGGTGGTATTGCATTTATTATCCAAGACTCTAATAAATATTTATTGAACTCTTTTAAGAAAACTTTGTGCATGTGATATTAATATTTATAATATTTTTTAAAATACTAGTTTGGGGCCCACCAGGCCTCAAAATCTCATGTCACCTCAGCACTTGACTCTAAAATTATTCCATGAAATATTCTAAATACTAAAAAAATGAGATGTTACATTATTCCCCTATTCAGGGATTTTCGTCCATGATATGTATAAACTAAAACTTTTTTGGGGGTACTGAGATCTCAATTGTATCCCCCCAATAGATCGCCCGATGTTTTCTTATGTTACTAACAAACCTACACTCGAGGAAACGAATTTCCCATGAAGGATATTTCTCTTCCAGTTCTCAATGTAACTGAATCCTTCAAAAAAGAAACATCAGTCTCATGGGCCAGCTTACCCTGGTAGATATCACAAAACAATTTATTCACAAACCTCCTAAGCTAAAACTTGTAGAGAACACCAGGGAACCAAAAATAATGTTCTTATGAGGTTAAGCGGCACACCACCTTGTTAACCCAATACATCAACATAAGAAATAAATGGCTGAAGAACCCCATAGATAACCTATCACCCTGGATAAAAATATGAAATAATCAAACTCTAAAGGCCTTTATGTTTGGTCTATAAAGAACTCATGAGATTTTGTACCAAGTTCTTATCCACCCCTAGATTAACTAAAACCTCAAATATATCACTCACACCAAAATAAAAACTCAAGTGTTTTGACCAAGAATATTTGACTAGCATAAAAGTGACAAAAAAGGTCCCTCATAAATGGCCTAAAAATGTTCTACAAGGGTTTCAGAGTGATACTCATTATGATATGAAAACTACATCAATGGTAGATGATCTTACCATATATTTACAAAAAACAATATTAAAACCTGAATCATGTTTAGCAGCACCTAAACTGACCACATTACCTGACTAGTTAATTGGGTTAAAACAGAATACTCAACTGCAACTGAGTCCCCAAAGACTTCCATCAGCCTCTCCCTAATCGTTCTATAATGTAATAATTAAAATCTTTATTAATTGTTAAGGTAATTACCAAAATCTAGACTACATTATATACATAAAAGTGTAAAATACATTAAATAATTCTCTGTTGGTCATCACCCCTATACATGAGAGACAACAAGTGTTTAACTTGAAAACCGACTATAAATCCCATTGATTCCAAACAAATTCCAAGAGATCTTGGTATATCCTCACCTCAATTAGAGGTACTACTAAAGTAAAAAACTCATCATCACCACCTTCTAAAGTGTGTCTAGTTTCACTATCCATCCTCGAACAAGGATGATGTTCTTACCACCTTTGTAAAATTCACCAGGAACATATCTAGTGGATATTTGGTCATGAAACATCTCACAATCAATATCCATAATTTATACCCCTGGCTCTCTAAATAAGCATATGGTTAACAACTATTTCCTAGAGGTAAACTGCACTTTCTTCAAGTGTATATCATGATCCAACTCAGACAAAGATCACACATTGATGTCATCGAAGAAGACTACCATGAAATGATATTATATTTTTTAATGTTATATTGCATAAGTCTCATTATCCTACTATGGAATACAACTCACCAAAGTGTATTAATAGGAAATCAAATCAACCATAGTGTATTTGGAAATACACTTCTTCTATATCATTCATCAAAACTATAGTTTGTGATAACCTATCCCAAGGATAACTCTGATAACAACTTTTCCCCAAACAACTAGTCAAAGAAAGAAACAATTATCAAGAGTGGATAATCATTATTACATCAACTTGTTTTGTAACTCAAATTTACACTCAATTAAAATCACTCATTCAAATCTCATGAGAACAACCCTGGGGTACCCATGTGAACACAGTAGGTTTTAAAAAACCCATTTCTCAAAAAACTACCTACTACAACTTCATCTTACGAATCTCAATAAGTGTAATCTAACATACAAGTGAAAAAATCAACAACGATCCCTAGTTATAGTCCTTGAATAATCCCACCTTTTGGTGTTGATATAAACCTAGAAGATCCCTATGAAATATATCCTCATACTCCACCACCCGTGTATAAAAATAAAATATCATAAAATCCACTACCGCAAATGTATTACAGTCCAACTAATAAGAATTTAGTCATAAACTCCTTCACATGATCTCATCCTTCTCTACCTGAAATCACTCTTAATTAATGGAGTAAAACCTTTTCCAAGCAAGATGAAAACAATGCCACACTAACTGGTGGGAAGAAAATGATAATTTATTGTAGGATATAATATATAATGGTGAAAAATTTTTAGGGCGTCACTTAAGATACAAATAAATTCCATAGAATTATATATCTCTCATCCTAGAGTCAGGTCCCATTATCAATAGAAGCATGTAATCAATGAACCTCTCAATAAAGTCCACTAATAGAAGGGTGAAGGAAAAAATAATCCATTGGTATCACTATTTATCTAACATGGGATATTCACTGGGATAATTAGATCATGACTCGAATTGAAAACTTCAATTGGGGAAGTAAAGACACATGACATACCATGAACTGGGCATGAAGCCTATACAATCTTTTACTCAATAGAAATAGTACATTCCATTTCATAAATGTTTACCAAAATCAAGGATTTCCATTACACCTTAGAATATAAAAAATACCTCAAATAGACAATCCATAGGAACTCATCCACAACACCTTGACATTATGTTCATTGGGCGAAACATACATTCCCACATGTTGTTTTGATCATGTCAAACGAATGAATCTAATTGGGGGAATTATACCACTTTATTTCATGTCCAAATTCATTCCAAAAATCAGTAACTCAAGGATCATTAGATGAACCACATTTACCTAGAAGAAACTCAAACTAAGAATGATAAAGAGTGAATCATACCTATGTCTTAAGAGAATACAATACATAGATCATACATTGAAACACTCATAGATCCTCTAGGTAAAATGCCTCTAGTGCTTGTGGCAATCCATGATTCTAAAAACAACTTCTTGAACCTGGAGTGGTCCACATGGGGGTGGTAGTGGAAACCTACAACCAAAGAGCCATCAACCTCCTTCTACTCCCCTAGATAATCCATCGAATCAGAAATCTTGTTTAACTTCTTTATCTATATATTGCTTCTGCCTAAGAATTACATAAATCATTTCTTAAACTAAATCATGATTGGTAGGATAATCCCATGTGATATTCCCTCTCCCATCATAAGCAAAGAAATGTATTACACTTATATAATTGATATGTCCCTAAGGCCTCCGATGAAGCCACCCTTTCGTGAATTATGTTGCTTTCCTCTTATCATTTGGTCCTAATTAGACTAAATCCCAAATGATCCATAACTTGGAAGCTCATGATATGATCTTGAACCCTATAAGTCATTATACAGTGCCAAAAGATCCATTCAAAAGAGAGTATAAAATTATATATCCACTTAAAAAAGTAAAAGTGGGTCTATGAACTCATCAATATAATAATGCATGAATTTATAACCATCTAGAAGGAATATTTCCTCGTGACTAAGCCCATTCACAGAGGGCTCATCACTCATAGAGTCAAACTCTTGACTTAATTCTGGAAACATCCTATAACAGAAAATATTTACCAATATAAATGGTTATATATGGAGAGATAACTCAATTAGGACATGGAAACAACCACCCATTCTTATAGATTGAATGTACCTAAGTTTCCTACGAAACTAGTGCCTATATGTATGTAGTCAAAAAGCTATTTATCAGAGTCCTAGTGAATGGATTAATTAGATAATGCACCAACATTAGAGTCTGTTACCTAAAAGAACAACTTGAAATATTTTATCATTGTTTCCCTAGTTCCCAAACCAAACATCACATATTGAAAATCTCCAAAATCTAGTCCTGAGATGGAAGCCACCTATGATACCACACTATCATGACATAAAATGATGAGGATTGAGATGAAACTACCTCAAAATAACATACAATAAGCTTACGGATGGATACTAATGATGAGAAGTTATATCACTCATATGGGAGGAATTTTCCTCATGTACTTGTTCACACAGACATCCACATCTCCAAGTACATACAATGCTAAAATGTAAGAAAAAACTAATAACAACACAAGAATAAATCTATAATCCCATAATTATATTTCTATATAAAGTACTGGAAAGCATAAAAGGGTCTAAATACCTTCCCACAAAAATCAAAATATAAACACCAACCTTCTCAGAATGATGGGACTACTATCAAGTGGAAAAAATGTACACACCTTAGTCTATCTACACAAAACAAGCTCCACCTTCTCTTTGTCATCCAAGGAATCCAGAAAAAGGTCTCTCATATGAAAACCCCTATCTTTATTACCCTTTAATTCAATATTTATTAAATTAGAGTACACATAATATGAACCAGATGATAAGTCTAGTTTATTTGGGAGTTAGGTACATTACATAATAACTTAAATCAGGATATACATCGTTATTATAGAAATCATTCTTAACATGCTCATATTATTCGGTCATTTTTAAAACATCATGGAATAAAGGGGAAATATATACGAAATGGGTGAGATATAAATCCCATTAAAGGAATAATAAAATCATAACATGAATAAGGAATTTCGTAATATGAAATAGGTATATCAATGGGATATAAATGGTGTGAGAATCATAAACATTAATAACGAGGCATGATATAGCAGGATAGCATAAATGACATAGGGGAATGTAGAAAAAAATTTAAAAATAAAATCATAAGAATAAGTCATGGTTAACCACCGCGAAAAAACTAACATAATGGGATTAGGATAACCTACCATTCACCATACATGGGATCTCATGAGACTACAACCTTACCCAATGAATTGGACCGATATCTGGGTATATCTATCATAATCATATCGTGTGCATGAATAAGTGTGATACATATATCATATACATAAGAAACAATTTCATCAAATTTATTACCATTATAATGGAGTGTGGATTACATACATGTATGTCCCAAATAAAATAATTATAAGGGAATAAAGGTGAAAAAACATGACAAGAAATGGGTATGGTATTCACTACACATTTGTTTGACATGGAAAATCACAGTGAAATTTCAGAAGCATAATGGGGGACCATAAATATTCATGGGAGGGATTAATGAGAGTGAAATGGGTATATAATCATTTATAAATCATAATTATAGGAAGAGGTATATTAAAGGACATATCCCAACATTAGGAATTTGAGATAAATTGCATAAGATAATGGATATTCTTGAATAAAGTGGATAATAAGAGGATCCATTACCTTGAGAGGTTTATTCCAAAATATTGGGAGGATATTATAGAGATATTAGGGGAACCATGGGAGGATATGGATAGGGGATGGAAGATTAAGGAAATGATCTATGGTTTCTGAGTCAAGAGAAAAAGGATATGGGGTGTGTTTATGTTGGAAAAGAGAGGGGAGTTCTTTATTATTTCAAAAACATAGGTTCTGGACTCTATACTATAGTAATAAAAACCACAAACCTTCCCATGTGGTTTTCAATTAGTTTCTTCCAATATGTATTGAGTTTTATCATTTTATAATTCCAAGGGGACAAAAATATTAAAATATTATCATTGATAATGTGGAAGTGAGTCAGGTTATTAAAGAAATGATTTTAAAACTAATAAATATTATATTTTTTTGGGTGATTCATAATGGCTTTATAAAATTTATCAAATAACCTAAAGACAAATAAATTTAATGGAAAAACATATATTTGATCCTGGGTACATTTATAGTATTTAATACATCACTTTTGGGTCATTATGATTTCATAGTACAAACCATATATTTATATCGTAATATAATTTTAAACTAAAAATTCTATTATTAAGGAAAATTATGTAAAATTAACCATTAGATAATTTTGATGTGATGATTCCATGTTTATTATTTCAAAAAAATAATTTTTTAAATATATGAATTCCCTCTTTAAAAATAGAATCAACCATTTTTGAGAAATGATTGGTTTTTTTGATAATAATAGATTTTGAACCCTTATAAAAATTACAGTTAACTTCATAATAATTATATGATCAGATATATTTAATAAATTATACTAGATAATAATATTTTATTAAATAAAATATATTTCAAAAATCTGTTAATTCCTCAAAATAAATGTCTTAATTAAAAATTAATATTACTCAAAAATAAAATTTATGTTTCATATTATCAAAATAAAAACTATTTATAATGTGAAAACAATAAGAATTAATAAAATTATTTATTATATTAAATATATATATTAATATTATTAGGTTCATGGTAAATATACCTTTATTACACAAGAAAACGCCTTGAGGGTAATGTGTGTGATTGTGAGATTCTATTGGGGTTGTTCAACATACATAGTTTGGGATGTGATCTCAATGAGCTCAAACTTCTCGTATAAAAAATTTCATTCATGTTTTAGTTGTAATATCGTAGATTTGAATTGGTTAAGGTAAAATAATGGTGACACTATCTCCCTTTTATGTTTTGATAAATGGGATTCATAGGGTATGATCACTCCAGTTGGGGCTATCACTTCATTTGTTTGTGTGAAACAGATTTAGCAAAACTCTATATTTATACTAATCAAATGATCATTGCCAATTATTATTTTATCAATGATTATGGAGCCTAATGATCTTTTAAATATAATAGGATATAATAAAACCAATGACTTTCATGTTTTTTTCTCTAACCATAATATATAAAATACATCTAATTAATCAAAAAGAGAATTTTATTTATAAAAGTTCGGGTCATTACAATATTCTCCATTTCATAATTTTATCCCTAAATTTTTTTTATTTCGAACACTAAAAAGGATGAGGGTGATTTTTTTTCACCACTTCATTTTGTTCCCACGTCACTTATTCAAATATGTGGTTTGTCCATATCACTTTGATCAGGTGTATTTTCTTATTTTTTTGAACATTTTCTCTACAATCTAATATCTTCACCAGATGCTCCTCATATGGGAGATCATTATCTAATAGTACCACCTCTAGATTTAGCACATGTGAGGGTTCTGGTATGTACTTCCTCAATAGGGATACATGAAACACATCCTGTAATTGATATAGGTTAGGTGGGAGTTCTAGTTGATAGGACACCCATCCGATGCAATCAAGGATCTCAAAGGGACCGATGTATCTTGTACTAAGCTTTCACTTCTTCCCAAATATAATAAATTTTTTATATGGTGATATGCGTATGAATACCTTATCTATAGCTTCAAACTCTAGGTATCATCGATGATTATCATCATAGCTCTTCTATCAACACAGAGAATCCTTTATGTGATGTTGAATGGTATTTTCCTCTTCCACTATTTCCTCATCCATTTCGAGACCTAATAGTTTGTGTTCCTCAACATCATGCCAACATGAAGGTGTTATACACCTATTCCACTACAGGGCTTTATAGGTAGACATTTGGATGATTGAGTGGAAACTATTATTCAATGATAACTCAAACAAATGAATATATAGGTCACATAATCATTTTAAGTCAATTGAGCATGCTCTAAACATGTCTTTGAGTGTCTAGATGGTTCTCTGTGAATGGAAACAGTTTGAGGGCGATAATCATGCTAAATTTCATCTCAATATTTATATTGTATTGTAGAATCTTCTAGAAGATGGAGGTAAATATTTTATCTTGATCAGATATAGTCAATAGTGGTTCTCTAGACATCATCACCACTTTTCAAATGTATATCTTTCATGTTTATCAAGTGATCAATCCTCTCATATTGAAATGTAGTTAGAAGAATTTTTAATACAATCCACCATATCACATATAGCATTATTTCTGATCGATGACTTTGGAAGACTAGTGGCAAAGTTCATGGTTATGTTTCCCCATTTCCATATAGGTATGAGATATGGTTGTATCATTCCATTTTATTTTTTCATTATCTCCTTCACTTGATAACATACAAGACACCTTGATGTATATTTCATGATATAATTCCTTATATTATCCCTCCAATAGTCCTCTCGTATATCTTGAAATAGCTTTGTTGTCCCTAGATAAATGAATAAAGTCAAGCTATGCACATTATCCAAAAGATCTTTCTTTAAATAAAAATTTTAATGTATACATAGTCTTAAATGAAGTCTTAAAACTCATTCATTAATTTTTAACTCTATGGATTTTCCTTTTCTTATATATTTCAACTTCTTCTAAATTCTCACATAATCTCTTAGAGAATCTATTATATTCTCTATAAGGGATAGTTGACAAATCTTTTGTGAAAGGATCTATGATTTTAGTTCATTTAGGATTCCCATGTCCTTCCTTTTCAATTAAAAGAATATTGGATCCTTATAAAATCTTATAAATGATAAAATGGATGGATCCTTTCTACATAGATAATCTTTCACTATATTTTATTTCTCAGGATGGTAGAAGAATGAGCAGTCATAGTACATAATTAGATCTATCCATTTTATCTGGTGTATATTTAGCTCTTTATATATGAATATATACTTGAGGCTCCTGTAATCCATATATATTTCACACTTCTCCCCAGATAGATAATTCTAACAAATTTTCAACACCAATATCACTACAACCAACTCCTAATCATATGTTTTGTGGTTCTGTTTGTGAAAATTCAATTACCTTGAGGTTTAGGCTATCAAATTTTTATTAAACATTAACAAAAAACCCAATTCCTTCTTCAAAGAATTGGTGTATACCATGAATCGTTCCACAATAATGGGTAGCATAAGTGTAGGTGTTGTGATAAGACACTTTTTAAACTCCTTGGAGCTCTCTTAACATTAATTATTCGAATATTTTTTTACTCCATTTCATGTTACCATAGTTAGATAGTTTTACAATAATGATAAATTCGTTAAAAAACAATGATAATACCTATATAATCCAAGGAACTATATATTTCTATTACATATGTTTTTATCAACCATCATTTAATTTATTTTATCTTTGAAGGGTACATATACAACCCTTTTATTATCATAATATTTCCTAAAAATGATACTTCCTTCATCCAAAAATCACAATTTTTGTACTTTTCATAAACATTCTACCATCATAACTTATTTAGCATAGTTATCAAATTCTCACCACACCCATTCTTTCTAATTGAGTGTATTAGAATATCATTTATAAAGACTGCCAATTTTGTTTCAAAGATAATCTCTAAAAACTATATTCATCAAGTCCATAAAGATTTATGGTGCTTTGGGGAGTCTAAACGGAATGACTATGAACTAATAGTGCTCGTACCTTGTATGGAAAATAGTATTGGGTATATCATCATTATTCACACTTAATTGATAGTTACCCGAACAGTTATCCACCTTAGAGATGTATTGGTCTCCACATAGATGTTTGAAAAAGTCATCAATATATGGAAGAGGATACTTTTTATTAATCATGAACTTGTTTAGCTCATGATAATAAATGAAAAGATGTATTGCCCCATACTTCTTCTTTATGAGGTGGACTGGTGGAACCTAAGGTGAAGAACATGGGCTTCTGAACCATTTATCCATATTCTCTTGTAGTTGTTTCTTTATCCCCTAAAGTTCTACAACATCAATTGTATACAGATTTTTGGATAATGGAAACACCACTAGTATAAGGTCTATTTAAAATTAAACCTCTCATCTAGGAGAAAGACTAGACAATTATTTGGGAAACACATCAGTGTATTATCTCACAATAGGAATGTCTTTAGGGATGGTATTTTCCTTAGAAAAAATCATTTTATCTATCTTTTCTCGATCATATTTATATAATATCCATTATTAAGATGTTAGTTCAAAATAAGAATCATCATCCTTATTTCATTTTTATACAATCTTAGAATAATTCATGATACATAGAGTTATTTCCTACTCTTGGAATTTATTTTGGCTCTATATTAGGAAAGACCATCCATATAAACAATTTCAGTGAATTCTACTAAAGGATGTATCACAAGGATATATAAGAAGTTAATACAAAATATTTTGACAAGGTAAGAGTTATATACTTATGGTGTAATAATTTACCCATTTTTCATTTTCTCCAATAGATCTTCTTCCATGAGTTGTGGTGGTGTTTGAATAGTTTTACTAAACATGCATGATATGAAGGAATGTTTAAAAATAGAATAAAAAATAAGTTTTCTATTCTTGAATGAATTACATGCATACCCATCATCACTTAATTGTAAAGATCTATCTAAATGGTTGAGATGGAATTTTCTCACCCTTACTGGATTAGTGGTTGTTATCATTTATTGGATTTAAAAACCCTTTTCTTAGGGAAGTGGTTCATATAGAGTCCTTATTCCATGCAGTTAAAACATTTGCTAATATTCTAAGGGTAGGATGGATAATTCCTCTCTTCCATTGTATCTTGGGTTTCTTTAACTTTCAATTTATAGCTAGGTACCCATCCTTTCCACACATAAATCATTTCCTTGTCCCCTTATGCAATTTCCAGGGTTCTTCTTTACACACTTTTGACAAGTGGGATGTTGAAATTTCTTATGGACATTAAATTTCTCCATATAATTTCATCAATTTAACTCCACTTTCTACTTATTATCCCCATGATAACATTGATATTTTCCAATCTCTATTTCGGCTTTGAGGGCACACCAGAAAATTTCATAATAGTTATCAAAGTGTCAGATCGCAAGAAGTTTGTTTAGATCAGGTTTTATCCCACCAAAGAATAAGTAAATTTTAATTCTAGGGTAATGAAAAAGATAGAGGAATACCATGAATGTATTTTAAAATGTTATCCATACCTCTCTATGGATTCAATATCTTTTTTATTAAGTTCAAGGAAATTATTTTCCATTTTACGTCAGACATTTCAAGGAAAGTATTTTTCAAAAAATATTTTCTGAAACTCCTTATACCCCATCACATCGATCTCTTCCTCATACTTTGTATTCTTGATCAATATCCACCACTAATAAAGTTCTCTATCCATATGTAAAACATAAATTATAACATTCCCTTTCACAAAACATTAAAGGATGGATAATATCTTCTAAATTTATTTGATCTAATTTTTCATGATTAGGGATCGAATGATGCATTAAAATTAAGAGACCTTTTTATCTTGAAGGTGTCAAATGTGGATTATTCCCTATTTATAGGATTTGTTAATTCTTACAAATTCAAGGTTCTATTCATAATTTCAATCAACTGAGAGAGTATCATCATAATTTTTGTGATTCTTTCTCCAATCGAGCTGGTCATCTCATTTTAGAAGTCATCAAATTTCTATAAACATTGGTTGTTTACTTTTTTACTCCAATTTACAACCATTTTCTAGAATAATGGGAAAATTATGAATTTTTACTTTCAAAATATTAAACATATAAATGGGAATCCAATGAAATTAACGGGATAAATTAAAAATGACAAGTATTTCCCTAATGTAAAAATTTCTAGGATTCAATATATGTTATCCATGATCTATTTTATAACATATAAACTTATAGGTATTTTTTCCTTTAATAATGGTTCATAATTATATTTAGAATTTACTAAATGTTATCCCCCATTAGTTTCAAACGAGATGTGTATCAAGGCCCATTTTTGTCAACCAAGACCGGATTGAGCCTAGATCAATGTCATGTTTTGGGGTGTTACTACTATATATATTTGAGCCAGAGACACGTCCACTTGTATTATAAAAAAGGGATATATTTTATTGAAGACCAATTAATATATATAAAAATAGGGATCTTTTTCATATATTTAGTCTTATACCTAAGGCCTTACCTAGAGTTTTCTAATCCTATTACTAATAATAACTAATCTTTTCTTTAATACCAACTATAACAACCTTTTTTTTTGTTACACATTAATTCAAGATTTATTACATAAGAGTACATGTAATACAGACTAAAAAATCGATAAGTCTAGTATCTTTGGGAATTAGGTATATTACATAATAACTTATTGTAGGGTATACATTTTCATTATTAAAGACTTCCTTAACATGATTATGTTATTCTATCATTATTAAAACAACATGGGATGACTTAGGGACATACATAAGAAATAGGTTCTATAGAAATACCAATAAGGGAATAATAAAATAATAACATGATGAAGTAATTACATGTTAGAAAATTTTCATATCAATGGGACATAAAATGGGTGAGAATCATAAACCTGGACAATGAGACATGATATTGTATGATAATATATAGATAACATGGAAATGTGGTAACAAACATCAATATGAAAAAATGATTATAATTCAAGTTTAACTAAAAATAAAATGTAACATAATGTGCTTATAATAACCTATATACCACTATACATGTAATCTTATGATACTAAAACATTACCCACTACATTGAAGCACTATATGGGCATACCCATCATAATCATATATTATACATGCATAAGTGTTCCACATAGATCATATACATAAGAACATATTTGAAATCATTTAATACCATGATAATGAAGATTGGATTAAATAAATTTAATTCCTTAATAAAAAATTATAATTACATAATGGTGAAAACCCTTGATAGTAAATGAGTATGGGTATTCACTACACAATTGATTAACATGGAAACTTTTAGTGAATTTTTTGCAGCATAACGTGGGAATATAAATGATCATGGTAGGGATTAATGATAGTGAAAGGGGTATATCATCATTTAGAAATCATTTGTCTAGTAAGGGGTTATGAGAGAACTTATCAAAACATTATTAATTTGAGATAAAAGGCATAATATAATGAATATTCTTGAATAAAGAGGATTTGGAGACGAATCTTTACCTTGAGAGGGTTATTTCAAAGATTTATTAGAGTTTATTAAGATATTTTGGGAACCTTTTTAGGACTCTGGGGTGGGAAGGGTAGAATTTTTAATTTTATCCATGGTTTTTAGTGAATAATTATGGGAGATTATGTGGTTTTATATAGGGAAAGATATGGTATTTCTTTATTATTTCTCAAACATAGGTTTTGGAGTCTAAATAATAAAGAAACCAAAACAAAAAACATTCCCATGATTTTTTCCCTATGTTTCAAAAAATGGAGGTTGTATTTCAATATTTTATCAATATAAGGGACTACAATTTTAATATATTATGGTTGGTGATGTGTATGTGAGTTATATTCATAAATAAACAATTTTAGAACCTTAAAATATAATATATGTTTTTTGAGGATTCATAAAGTCTTTATAAAATTAATAAAATAACATAAAAAACACATTAATTTAAAGGGAAAACATATATTTGGTTTTAGATGCCTTTTTTAGTATTTATTACATTAATTTTGGATCACTATGATGTCATAATACACATAGTATATTTATATCTTATGTAATTTAGACCTGAAAATTTATCTATTTTGGAAAATTATGAAACATTCACCTATGAATAATTTCAACATGATGATTCCAAAAAAACTATTTTTGTATCATACTTTTCTAAACTTATGAATAGTTAATTTTAGAATATAATTGAAATTTATTGAGAAATGATGAGATTTATGACTATGATTGTTTTCAAAACCTTATAAAATTACATTTAACATCATAAAAATTTTATGATTGTTTTTATTTAACAAAACTTATTTAATAATAATATTTTATTAAAATAATATTTATTTGCAAAATCTATGGATTAATCAATATGAATTTATGAATTTAAATTTAATATTACCCAAAAATACATTTTGGGTTTTATTACATCCAAAGGAAAATGATTTAAAAAGTAAAAATAATAAGAAAAAAATATTCCTTATTCTATTAAATATACATATTCCTATTTTTAGGGTCTTGATATATAGCCCAATGTTACACTAGAAACTTTCTAGAGGTTAAGGTGTGTGACAGAGATATTTTCTTGGGGTGGTTCTGCATTCATGCTTTGGACCTTGATCTCAATGAGCTTGAACTTCTCCCATTAAGGGTTTTGATTGTGCGTTAGTAATTGGAAATCAGTTTGGTATTGGAAAAGGTAAAATCTTAGTGATTCTATCTCCCTTTGAATCCCTGATAAATTAGATTCATAGGGTATGATCCTTATGGTTGAGGGATTTACTTCCTTGGGCCGTGTCGAATAGACTGATCAAAACCCTATATTTATACTAATTATATGACCATTGTTCAAAAAATATATTATTAATGATTATAATACTTGAAGGTAATTTAAATATGATTGGATATAATAAAACCAAATAAGTTCATGTGTTTTCTATTACCATACTACACAATAATACATATAATTAAATCAAAAAGGTAATTTTATTTATTAAATTTCTGATCATTGCATGTCATCTACATAAGACATGACATGTAAAGGTAGAGCCCAAGGAGGGGTGAGTATAACAATACACAATAGGACAACTTGGAAACACCAAACATACAAAATATAGAGTATTAAGATCATCAAACACATTAAATTCAAACAATATATAAGGCATAACGATAACCAAGGATATACTAGATATACTCATAAAATACTTTTAGTCATAAATGGTTTCTAGAACTATCATCAATAGATCCACTCTAGGTTTCATGATAACCCTCATATGTGAATATATGCTCTATATTCTATACTTTCACAGATGATTTTCATCATAGTGGTCAGAATCATCTAGTCTAGCCATGAAAATACTGAAATATACTGAGAGGGTTCATTTGAGAAATACATTCGATAAGAGTACACATCATTCAGAATATCAGATATTGATTCAAAAATAGGGGTTCAATACATAGTAATCATTTGGGGGATACATGAAACTACCAAAAATATTCTTCTAGATAGGGGATGAATTCCTAATTAAATATTGGTAATGCTAATTCCAACAAAAAAACCCAGAGAAAACATAAAGGGAATAGGTATTTCTATGAACATCTAAAAGTGATACACTCTCCAAGACACTGAGGGGTCTAGTAGAAGACAACTAAGACAACTCAATCCATAATAATAGAACTCTCACAAAGTGAACTAATGAGAAATAAGCTATAGAGGGGTCACCATCTGTGAGACAAATGTGATGCTACACCGAACTGTTATTGGAATTCACCTAGGGAACACTATGAACTGGTAGTGGTCAAAATAATCTTATGAAAGCTCATAATAAAGATGAACTCAGAGAAAGTAAGATTCAAATGTATACTTGAAGGAGTACTTGGTGTGTCCCTATAGGTACATGGTGTGTCTCTATAATCTCAGAACATTACCTATCATGCACTAACAGAACAAAAATATTAAAATGTACATAGTGTGTCCACTAAGGGTACATGACCTATATGTGTCAATCTAGAACTTTTTGTGCAGTCTTCCCATTCCTATACCATTGTACACAGGGGTCATTACCATGTACATGGATGTGTCTAAGTGGATATCTATGCTCGTATACTTCAGTCAAAATGTGTACACACCAAGTACATATCATGTATCCTACCACACATGACATTTGGGGCCACATGATCACTTTGGTGTGTACTCCCTATACATGGAGAGTTACCGTTTACGGTGTACACGATGTGTGGAATGTTGAACAAGGCATGTAACACCACCCAATATCATAGGAATTTACACTATATACATTCCAAGTAGTCCTGTTAGGGGCCACACGACATGTTGTTGGGACTATATGGCCTATGATATTTAACTATCCCTGAAAACCCACAACACCAATCGAATAATGATATATTATGTGTTTTATTGAAGTCCATGCTTTTTATGTCATGATTTTTTAGAATCCCATATTTCTTCTTGTATATTTTATCATACCACTCCACAACCACTGATTCCAGTAGGAATCATTTCATTAATCTGAGATCTAGGGTTGAAAAAACCCTATCACTGTCGTTGGATGAATTCTTGGCATATATGCTACTTGGGAAACACCCTTCATCATGCCTCTTCGGTGCCATACACCAAAACCTCTACTGTAAACTCCTGATCCATCTTTGGATCTACTTATATTAGCATTCACCAAGATTCCATTACTAACCCTAAAACTAGTTCCATAGAAACGATTCGTTGTACCAAATATCAAATATGCAATAATCAATTTTTGGGTATCCTTCAAAACATCGACCAAATGAAATGCTAACAGTGATAACATATAAAATGGGTTGTGGGGGTGGGGGGAGGGGGGGGGGGGGTGAAAAACATGAATCAAAAGAATTGGGAATGAACCCTGGTCATATTCACATTGGCCAAAATTAGTTTCCATTAGAAAAAATATTAGAAATAAATCAAATTGAATAAATATTGTCCCCAAAATAATGGACAAACAAACCCATATCTTCAAAACAATCACCCACAAATCAATCTATTAGTTAATTGATTCACATTTTTCATAGGATAATAAAATGTGAATAAATATATAAAATAACATTCCTACCATTATTTTGATCAATCTCTAATGATGAATGATCAAATATCAATGTCTTTGATGAGATTCAAAAGATATTTTATCATTGTAGATCCTTACAGTATTCCTATCATCGATCCATGATCATGATACTTGCAAACGTTCCTCTAAACACTCCTATCAATTTATAGGTGTATGAAGCTAACTCTGTTAATTGGTTATAAAATCACGTTTATAGAGGAAAAACTAGGTTTCATCAGATAAATAAAATTAATTTAATTAATTATTTTCACCTATGATGACATTTAACCAAACACCCAACACCGAAAAATATTATGATGCACCTTGGTAACCTCACCTTATAAACTCAATAGATGTCTCAGATTTCCCAATTAAGACACCATTTTGGAGTCATTTCATTTTTTTCGGAAACATTTGTTCATGTGATATAAATATGTTAAATATGTTTGAAATATCAATTACAGGATCACAAAGCCTCAAAATCACATTCCGCCTCCATACTTGGCTGCATAAAAATTCATAGAAATATTCCAAAGTATTAAATGAAATAAGTCAAGACATTTAATAATGCAACTAATATATTATATTTTATGATTCAAATTTTTTTCATGAATATCATATATAATCCTTAAATCCATCATATTAACTATCCATTTAAGGCAATAATGAAAAACAAAACACATCACTTCATGGAGGTTGTAGTCGACACATAGACACAAGAGATGTTTTAATTTCTCATAGGATTGAAAAAGAGTTAAAAAGGCTTGTAACATATGGAAAATATAATTTAAATACATTATAAACACCTATGATATTATATCATAATGGTTATGATAGGTTATGGGGAGATATAACGAGTAAACATAAAAGAACTTCATTAAGTATTATACCTTGTCTTTGGAAAATTACCATTTGAATATAACATAAGCCTTCTAGGTTGGTCTTTTAGCCAAAAAATTACCTATAAGAAGTGGGGATCCTATGTATGTTTTGATATAAATTGACTGCAATATGTGAATATGGATGAGAGAGGGTTACCTTTAATAAGTGACATGGGAGGGGTGGAACTCTTGTAATATTTCCAATGTTAGAAAAAATATTAAATATTATTCATTGGAAATGGAAAATAATTATTTCCCATTTATAATATAATGTGACAAGTGTTGAAAAAATATATTCCAAAAATGCATAAGATTATATTTTGTGATCTTTTCACTTAGTTTTAACCTAAATTTTCCCATTTTACTCTTTACCGTGATGACCAATTTTAATCCCAGTTACTATTCATTTTGAACAAAAATGAATTTAATATAATTACAAAAGTTTAACTACTAATTCATAATGTAACTTCCATTTTTAAAAATTCAACTTATAACATAAAACAAATTAATTTTAATATAACAACCTAAAGTTCAATAAAAAAAGGTTTTTTTGAAAAATATATTTTTATTCCTAAATATGAATTTATAGAAAAATAATGCATAATGAGGATTAATATAGAATTAAATTTATTTGTTTCAGCCAAATTAGAATATTATTACATTAAAATGATCAAAAATATAATTATTCTTTTTATATACAAGGAATGAAATGATAGTTTTTACAAAAATATACATTTTCTGTTGTTCACCTATAAATTAATAATTTTAAAAAAATCTGTAAACATTTCAATAAGTTAAATTTGATAAGATTATATAAAATATGGTGGTAATTTTATCAAATTGAATTTATAAAATTTATAAATTTAGATTTTAACTAAAACCATATAATACATGGAAATAAATTTAGGTAGAATAAAAATTTCCTTTTCAATTTAAAAAATTCTAATAATATATTTTAATGAATTTGGATCCATAAAATATAATCATGAACTTTAATAAAACATGAAATTTGATTATTATTAACATTAAATGGGTTTTCCAATTTTCAATATGTTCTTCAATTATGATAATAATGATGAAGTATAAATGAATAAATCTTTAAATAATGTGAATGAAAATATGAATACCAATTAGATTTATTCAAAAAGATGACCCTGATGTCACAAGAAGATAATTGTTAGAAGGATCAGAAGTAAAGGATATTTCGTATTATAAAGACCTATATAAAGATTTTTTTATGGTGTTTAAGGTCATGCTAAAAAATAGTGGAAGATAATGACAATGATGAAGCCACAGTTGATGGGAGAGTTAACCTAAAAGAATATTTCAAGGATGCACTTGGTGGGATCATTGTTTCGAGATGAAAAACGAAGGAAAGTAATAATATTGTTAATTATTCCAAAATATACATGAAATCATTGGAATAATAAATGTTTTAGTTGATGGTGGAAGTTGAAAATATTAATATGTAATTCTAAAAATCCTTAAGAAGTTGATTTAGTACAATATCTTTATCAATGAGAAGACATATATTGATGGTGGTTTGACAAAAAATGTGTAATATTGATTCAAATGTATCAAAAATATTGATAGGTAAATAAATGGACAATTGTAAAAAATAAATGATCATTATTCATGGAATGAAATCATGAAATCAGATCAAACAAGATACCAAAATGGTGAAGGATGAGAATAGATCTCCAATAAGAATGATAGATAATTTTCCATTGGAAAAATACACATCAGGATGAAAATGTGTAGGGATTGATAGTATGTAGAATAAATCATTGGCTGGTGATAATCCATAAGTACCCAGTCTAATGGTGATGTTTTATTTGGGTGTAACTTATAATCAAAACACTAAGTGAAACCAGAATACCACTAGTAGTATAAGAAATACATTAGAGAGTACACCACAAACTTGGTTTTTCTATTATGGTAATATGAGTCCATATCAAAATGTGTGTTATAAAGGAATTATCCACTGGATTGTATATAGTAAATGAAGGTATCTAAGCATAGTTGATTATTCAATGTTTGAATTTGATAGCTAAATATTTTGCTTTGGTGGATATGAACATATGGATAGGTATTTATCAATGATGATTTAGAGTAATGTACCTATGGGGACATGAATTGGTTATTAATATAATTTTAATGAAAAGTCAAGCATGGATAAAATTAAAACTCATTTTTCTACTTTTAAATATGTGGTTCCCCGTCATATTTAAGGGAAAGTTAAATGTATCAATCATCAAAAGTTGTAAATTCAAAGGCTTGAATAAAAAATATAACATATAAGAATACAATGATTAAAGATATTTCCCAAAAAGAGATTGATTGATCTAGAGTGTAGATTTATGAAATCAGATGAAATTCCCATATGATGAGAAATAAAAATATTATCATATTCATCATGTTTGGAAATGAATGTTTCATCGGTTTTTTAAATGATGATGTATTAAAGATCATTATATTTGGGAAATCGAAATATAGAGGCCAATACATGTAGCATATAAATTTATTGATTGTTTAAGGCCTTGGCCATAAATGGATAGGTCTATATCAACCTTGTAACTTATGAAATGGAATAAATTTTACCTAAAATCTTGTATCATCATGAAAAAAAATTATTGTAATATAATGAGAATCACGTGAAGGGAATTATCTACTATATATATGGAAAAGATGACACATTATTTTAATATAGGTAATTGGATAAAACATAGAAGAATAAATGGATTGTCTATTTGAAAATAACATCCTTGTATTATATTATTAAGAAGTATGGATATCATGATTTCCCTTTACAATCATGTGATCATACTCATAGATGAGACACTTTTCAATAGTGAAATATTATTTAAAAAGGACAAGATATTTTCATTTTTTTGTATAATTCAGGAATGTTAATCATTATGGTATTATATTTCCTAGATCCAATGTTGAATATATATATTATATTCTATTAAATTATTGTTTCTATAGGATTTCATGGTTGATGGTGATCATATACAAATATAATGGTTTCTATTTCATTACAATTTTTTATAGGAAGGTTCAAATTTTTATTGGGTAGACAATTTCAAAATTGTTGGCCAATAATTTCCTAGAGTTTATGAATATATAAGTGGATGATTATATCACGAATCATTAAATAAGGAACCACGTCTCAATGGTGAGATCTTATTTACAAAATACTGTAGTTTAGAGGAAGAACAAGATCTTAAACTACCTAGAAAAATTGAATATTTTTGATAAAGACCTACTAGATATGTTTTTGATGGAATCCTCAATTCAATATTATTATTTACGAAAGATCACTTTTAAGGTTTATGTGAGAACCCTAACAAAATATATCAAACACATAAATGGAATACATCCCAAGTGACTATACCCCATTATTAAAAATAATGAATCACCAGGCCCCATAAGATATCAAAAAGACAATAAAATATAATTTAAGTATATTAGATACATTATACCTGAATAATTTTTAGTGAATATGACTAACCATTTATTTCATATTTTCCTTGATAATATTATAATATAAATACTCCATTTTTTCCCATGTTTGGATAAAATATTCCAAAATTAATTTTCATTTTTCGAATCCTCTAATCAAAATATATTCTTTCTTGTTGAATTACCCACACTAGTCATAATTGGTGTCCATAGTAAGTAATATTTTAACTGTCCTATCAAAATCCCCTGAGGGGGCCTTAATCAGTATAGCATCCTCCACCATTACTTCCCAAAGTGTATTATTTTCTCCCAATTGTTTCTTATTTCTAAAATCATACCTTCTATTTCCATGAATTTTCTCTTCATGGATAACCTTGTTTCCACTGGTTTGGGAAAATGGGAGTAATCTTTTCTCCCTAGGGAGTTTTCCCTTTGTTTAGAATACAGATCCTAGAATCTCAGCTACCCTTATTACCTTTCTTCCTTATAGGGTATTGAATTTTCTTATTGAGACTTCCCTATGCACTATCCCCTAATAATAAGACCACATTATAATCATATGTATTTAACCCATTGGTTCCTTGCTCCACATTTTTCTCCACCCCATTGAAATATTTTTAACCACTTTGTTCTTGGGTTTTCCCCTCAATATCCATACCTTCATAATGGTTTTATAGTTGAATAATATTCATGGTTCCCACAAAATTCTGCACATTCACTGCGTTCAACTGTACCTCCTGCTCAGATATTACCTCTTTCATATCATACTCTTGGATATTGCAACTATTAGAACCACACATAAATGTATCCAAGAACATAACCTCAATAATATCACTAAACTATCTTAACACCTCTTGATATTAATGAGATTTCAATTTCCTATTGGTTATTATTGAGGAACCACATTCTTGAACACCATATTCTCTTCTTGGATGAACCTGATCCTGCCTTGGAATGTTATCACCCAAATCATGACTCAATTATCCATAAATAGCTACAACCGTAACCTCTGGGTTCATTATTATTTCCTATTTAGGTATATCTTTTGGGTTTTCTATATTATAAGTGCCTGACTGATCCCCTTTTAGGCCGTCATGGGTTGCAGACTCCCTCACCTTCGTATCCTACACCAAGATATTCCAATGCCCGGTTCAATAGACTGAAGCCAAATATCCCAGCTGACCACAGGATGTGCAGTAATCTATCCACAATTAAAAGGAAAATACTTTTTCCTAATGAAATTAAAATCTAAGTTTTATCTACAACCATTCCACCAGTGGATTAGAAACATCACACTCCACACAAATACGTGAAAAAACATGATGAATCACAACATCTGTTGTATTGTCGGAGCACAAGTAATGACCTACCAGGTTTCCAGGTATACATAAAATAGCATGGTTTTGGAATCGTAGTGGGAGTTTAGGGAAACATACCCAGATATCTAAATCTAGAGCATCTCACTACATATATAAATTAATGTTCCACCTAAGTAGATAGAAAAATCACCCATTACTTTTTCAAGGAGCTTTTGACCATGCAATAATTAAAAATTCCATAAATGGAAACATGATCATAATATTCCCTCTTCCTAGAATCACTAAAACTATGGATTCCTATAAACACCGGGTTAAGAAAACAAATTTATTGAATGCATCAAGAAAAGGAATGTGATGTTGTAATCGATTCACTAGGGTTAGGATGAAGTGGATTGAACTGTTAGTGAATTTAGATGGTGAGATTGAAATTTTAGGATATCCTCTATAAAGATCTAGGACATTTTGGATAATTGGGAACTCTAGAAACATCAGAAAAAAATATATATTCATTAATGGGAGGATGTAGAGTTGACTTTCCTTTGAGGAATGATAGATTAGAACCTCCCCCCTTTAATAAGTAGTGGGGATCTCAGTGATCGATTCCCTGGGTATTATTTTGGATATTAAATAGTTTTTATTAATACATTCCCAAAAAAGGTGTATATTACCATTAAGTAATTTTTATATTATATAGAATAAATGACTCCACATGAGATGTGTTATGGTAAGAAGATAATTCTGAAGTACATTTGAATATTTAGAATTTGGTCCTATATTCCCAAAAAGGATAAATATAATAATTTTTAATTAATTAGAGATAGATAATTTATTATTTGCTATTAAATCTATAGTAAGGAATACAAATATTTCAGTGAAATCCTTGGAATGATTTTATAAACAGAAGATACATATTTAGTATAAAAGAAACTGACATATACTAAAAAAAGTGAGAAAATAATGGAGGATAAGGTTTGGAATCGATGAGTAGAATAACATCAATAACTGATTAACACTATTTCTGAAAATAATAATGGATTCTAAAAATATTACACTATTATCTTAGGTAGAAATAAACTCTATGATGGTTATTAAGGATGAGAATTGGATCAATTGAATTTTTTATTAACCTTACCAGATTGAGAGGAATATGACTTTGGATATTGTTTTGAGGATATTAAATAAGAAATCCATTGAGGAAAAATATATTATCCCCAAATAACTAAATGAAAATGGAATAGTGATTCATAATAAAGAATTAATTTTGTGCAAAGGATACTCCTAGATTGAAGGTATGGATATATATGAAATATTTTATTTCATTTCTATGTTGGAAATAATTCAATAATTAAAATCCAAAACACTGTAAAATAAGTTGTATTTTTCCCAGATGTATTTCAAATTAGTATCCATTAATATATTATTTAAATAATATGTGTAAATTTATTATCCAAACTATTTTATTATGAATAAATAAAATAAAAATATTTTTAGTTAGAGAAGGTGCTTTAGATGTTGATGTAGATGCCAATATCAGGGTATTCTATTAGTATATAATGAAGATTATTTTTTAATATTGAGGAGCTGATCATAATAACTATATTAAAAAAGAAGTGTGAAAACATTAATATGGTTATAAATATTTTGGTGAAAAGAATTATTCGGAATGAAAAAATTTAAATTCAAGAACTTTTTATAATTAATTAAATATGAATTCAGAGTGTTGTTTATTTGGGAATTGGAATTTTTCATTAGTTAAAAAGTGATAAAAAATGTTTTGAAAAATTCATCACCCAATCCATATATGCTAAGGAGGTTCTAAAAATATTTGGAATGGATAATTTTAAGGAAATTAAAAAACATGGTTTCTACCTGAATAATGTTTTCATGTAATGAAAATGGAAAATATGTTAAAATTATATATTATAGAGAAATAATTCGAAGCCAATTTTAATTGACTATGATATGACCTAGAATTGTTTTTGTTATTTGTTAGGAATTAATGCTACAAAGTAAGACCATGGAAATTCACTTGAAATTAGTAATGATAATACTAATGTATATCAATGGTAGAGTGAATTTTTACTTTCTCAATAATTAAAAACATCAACAATGTTAATTATGATATTAAAATATAGATTGGCCCAGTTTAGTGGATGATAAAAAGTCAACATCACTCCTTGTATTTTTTATTGAAAGAATTTGGATTTAGGATCTTTTTAAGAAAATAATTGTATTTAACTATGAACTTATGAGGCTGTATATATTACAGGCACACAAGGTTTTACACAAATTATATAGATGAAGAAACAATAGAAGGATATGAATATTGAATTGAATTCTTATACTGGAATAAAATGTAACAACTGAATTCTGTTAACATTATAAGAAAATGCACACATTATTCAAGGATGAAGAACCTTAAAACCAAATATACATTAATAAATGATAATTTTGAGAATGATTTAGGGAAATTGGAGTATGTGACTACCCAAATTCAAGTGTTATATATTAAGAAACATTCCATTCCCAAAGAGACATTTCAGAAGTATTAGTTATATTTTAGAGCCAAGTAAACTCCCACATATAAATAGATTGGATGTGGAACTCTCCTATGAATGTATAGATTCATTGATATACCATAGCCCACAAAAGTGGAACCATTGGGTTCATTTAAAAAAGGTAGAGAATACTCAAACCTTATGATCAAAGGGGAGATGTTTATTTAGAAATATAATTAGTGGGATACATAAATGTTTAATTAGGGGGATAAATGACTAAGGGGGAGAAATAAAAGTATGGTTAGAGTTGATTTCATGAACAATGTGGTGATTGAGTAAAATAAAGCGATTCACTGATGAACATTTTAGGCTACTCTTGTTTCTCATGATGAGTATGAGTCATGTGGGATTAATGTACATGTTGGGGGAATCCTTTATAATTATCTATAGTTTTAAATAGTGAATGGTGTTATTGTAGATAATGTTAAATGTTTTTGATAAGTAGATTAAAATGTTTTATGTATTTTCAAAAAACCCAATGTGGAGATTACTATATAAAATCCTGTAAGAGTGTTTTTGGAGTATTTGGGTTTTGTTTTTTTATAAAGTAGATTTACATGTTTTTAAAATGATAAATCCTGATACATTCAAGTAGATATACTTTAAAAAAATTATTGAGGTGGGTTTTATATTTTTTATAAATATCAAGGGTCAAAGGATATTTTCAGGAAAACTCTATAGTAAAGAAATAATTTTTACAAAATAGATAAGAAAACTCATATATGATTTATGGATATGAAATTTTATATCAAAAAAAGATGTCCCTAAAGAACATTGAATGACAATGAAATAATTATGAAGGAGAAATGTTTTTCATGAAATATAAATCATATAAAGAGGCCATAAAGGGAAACATTTATGAAAATATGTTAGAAGAATCAGTTTTTTTATAAAGTATTTATAATATAAATTTATGGAGTCATTATCATTATCAAAATAAATATGAAAGTATCATGCGATCTATAAAGGATTCATAAAAAATTACTATAAGATGGTTTATTTTATGAAAGAAAGGAGGAATGATCATGTAGTATATAATAGATTCCTGAAATAATTACATGAAATCATTTTTATTTAATAAAGAGAGGTATGGGTTCTTATATATTGTGAAAGTTTAATCTTATGTGTTCATCATTAATCATGGTAGAAAAATGTTTGTTTTGATGTAAATTCAATTTGTATAATGGGTAAAAAATGTAATATTATGTGAAATGTGTTTTCCAGTTCCCTTTCTCTATTAATAAACCCCTAAAAAATTCATTGGAAATAAAATAATCTGTTGGAGTTATATTAGAGTGAAAAAATAATATCATTTTAAAAAATTGGTATTTCATAAGAAAAATACAAAGAAATTATAATAATATGAATAAATTAAATGGTAAAAGGTCTTTCCCAAATAACTTATGTGGGAAGAAGGGATATATGAAGAACATACATGGAAGTATATTAATTTTTATAAAAATACATATATAGATGACTCTAATGAAAATAAGTGTGAGGTAAACTGTGAAGAAACTACATATAAGTAAGACCCTTAATAAATTACATAAAAGGAAGACCATAAATAAATTACATAGTATGTATTATAAATGGAAGGGTATTTTTAAAAATTAAATGATAATTGGTAAAATAGAATTTAAATCATTATTGTAATATACACATCACAATCCACCAACTATAGAATAAAATATTTAATAGGAAATTAAAATCATATGAGGATTTTTATAGAGGATTGGTTCATTTATTTTAGTTGAGGGAGAAGTGAATTATTTATTTTAATTGGTTGTAAAACAAGATACAGTGAGTGTTCAATGAACTTGTAAACAAGAGTGAATAATATTGAATCTTGGAATAGTGGTACGCTACTATTTTTAAGATCCCTTAAAATAACACATTTCTATTGAACAATATACAATATTTTCGCTTATTGCATGTTTTATTTTCATTTTAAATTATTTTTGGATAATGGGATAATAATATTTTGTCTCATGATTGTTTAATATAAATATAATATTTAAAAAAAATATCACACCCTAATTTAACCACCAATATTTGTAATTTATCTAGTGTGGGACAAACTAAGACCCATGATTTCCTAAACTAAATATGGTTCATTTTAGAAGGAAAAAATATATTTTGATAAGGATATCAGAGTATAGATTTCTCTTTATGTAATGAATAATAGTAGAACATAGATTCTTGAAAGTCGTTTCTCATCTCACATGATTGGGAAAATGAGTTTATTTATTAAAGTAAAAAAGTTATATTGATGGAACCATTCAGTTTTGAAATAATGAATCACTAAATTCAAAGGAATTAAAAAAATGATAATTACTAGAGATGAATTGAAAAACATTGCAGTACACTCTTATAAAAATCTTTGACATAATTTATTGAGTTTATGTTAATTATGGAAATACATAAATAATGTTACTATCAATTATAAGGGATGCATAAATAGAGAAAAATGTGGAAATTATTTGATGAAAGGATGAGGAAAAAATGGACACTTATATCTAATAGACATCAATAATAAATCATTTCATGTCATGGCGATTGTGGAGAATGACTTGTGACATCAGGGGATTAGGTCTATAAATTTACAAAGTATATAAAATATACTAAATATTAAGGTTGAGATAGATATTAAAAACTCGAAGTGGGATATATAAAAGAAATGTTATCATTTATTAAGAGGAAATATGCTAATGAATCACAATATAAAAAAGAAGAATATAAAATAAAAATTGATAGAACTAGTTCAAAATCTTCTGTGTGGAATAATGAAACATTAAAATACACGATTTCAAAGATATATCTTCTTATTTACTGGTGATTATATTAGGACAGGTTTCATTATGTTTATTCAAATAAAATGGGTAGTAATGGTATGCATGAGAATATTTCCAAGGTGAGAAAAAAGAAATGTATGATAGTCAATCATGATTCTGAAATTAGAAAATGGAATGAAGCATACCTTCATTGAGTTATAATTTTTTAGAGAAACATGATATTAAACATGAGTTTTTATTAGTGATAAAATAAAATTAAAATGGATTTTTTGAAATCCATAACCATAAGTTGAACAATATTTAAAAAACATTTCCCAATTAATGTTGTATCTGAGGAAATTGTTTCTTGAAAGTTGTATAAGTGCATACGTATGTATATAAAACTAGTAATATTTATATTTTAGAGTGGTGGAAAAAACTTTTTATATTTGACATATGATAATTCCGACATTTAAATAATTTAAAGTGTTTAGAATTAAATTCCATATTTTGGGTAATAGAGGAATTTAATGAAAATATATCGATGTGGTTGCTGAAGGATTTCTCCAAGGCTGCTCAACCAAGATCATTTCATACTAATTCTCTAATAAGTGGATTAATAATTTTATTGTAAAAAATGTTGTAAATGTTTTTATCCCATATAGGAATATTTAAAATGTGTGTATTTATTATTTAAAAATCTTATAAATAAATTCCCTATTAAAATAGAACATTTTTGATGAAAAAATTCAACTTTAAACAAAATATTTTTTGTGAATTATTGTGATATAGTAGAATATAAAAAATATCTAGAATGTGAATTAACACCAACTAAAAAAATTATAAATACATTTATTAAGTTTAAAATATAAAATTTAGAGATAATGAAGTGATATAAATTCATAAAAATACCAATAGGTTTTGAGATATAACTTATTTGATCAAAAGACCCAAATAACAAATGAGACAAAAAAAATTAGTAAATTAAAATATATAGATATTAAAACCTATAATATTCTCACATGAAACAAATCATCATAGTAGGAACAAAAAATATATATTCAAATACAATAGGTTTTTAGATATAACCTCTTTGATCAAAATACCAAAATCACAAAATAGTATCCATGGACATTATTTAATTAAATATTGGTAGTCACATATATTTATAGTAAGATTTATTTTATCAATAAGGATCATAATAATATGAATATATTGAAAACATTAATTATATGAGCTTTTAATTAAAACAAAAATGGAGGAATTGAGATTAAACTAAATAAAAAAGGGATAAAAGATGGAAAAAACTCTCAATATTAATCACAAAGATCATTATTTATAGTTTTTCATTTCATAATATATTTACTACAGTTTGGTTTAAATCCTATTTAAAAACATAGACTATAATATTCATCAAAATAAGTTTACTTTTTTCAACAATAATTATTATACTTTAACTTATATAGATGATCTTCCCAGTTGTTATTTCCTTTTTTATATATTGAATGAATGTTTTGGATATTCTAATATGAATATGATATAGAATATATAATATTTAGAATGTAAATAATTTAAATAAATATCTTTCATCATAAAAAACTAATTAAAACATCAAATAAACATTAATAAAAAAGATATGTTATTAAAATTTATCCGAACTCAAATCTAGAATAAATAATTTAAAAAATGAATCAAAAATGTGAATAAAGATATGATTTTAATCAAATATAGATATTCAAATTCATATTAATTTTATAGATAATGTGTTTAAGGTGATTAAAATTATATATTTTTAAAAATCCATATTAGGACAATGTTTTTCATACTAAATTAGATGAACAAGTTTCTACTAAATAGATTTAAACGTGGACTGAAAGGATAAGAATAAACAATGGAATTCAGAAATCAAACAATAATAGAGAAAACTAATCACTAACACAAACTTATAGAATTAGAAGAGCTTAGAACACTTCTTAATTATCACAAATGGAATAAAATATAATTAATGAAGATGTAACAGTTGAATATTTGGTTAAAGTGAGGATAGATGATCAAGATCCAATATCGAACAATAAAACTCAGAAGATCCTAAAGATTAAAACTATTTATACCATTATTAAAAATAAATGCGTGGTAAAGAATAATTATTACAATCACAAACTGTTTATTTGGAATATAGACACTACTACAAAAACGGGCAAGGGAAGCGCGCCCTTATAACAGCGCTAAGCAAAATAGCTGATAAAGGATACCCTATATCAGCGCTAAAATTACAGTGCTGAAAAATCTAATGTTTATCAGCGCTTTCTTAGTGCTGATAATAGTAATATTTATCAGCGCTAAAATTTTAGCGCTGATACAGTTGGTCTTTATCAGCGCTCAAAAAGCACTGATAAAGGTTCGCCTATATAAGCGCTAAAAAATCAATGATACAGAACACCTCTATCAGCGCTCAAATTTCAGCGCTGATATAGGGTATCCTTTATCAGCGCTCAAAAAGCGCTGATAAAAATTATCTTTATCAGCGCTAAAAAAGCGCTGATAAAAATTATCTTTATCAGCGCTAAAAAAGCGCTGATAAAGAGACCCGGTATCAGCGCTATAATTGTAGCGCTGATACGGGGAATCTTTATCAGCGCTTTTCTAGCGCTGATAAATCATAATATTATCAGCGCTGATAAAGCTAGATTTTATCAGCGCTATAATTTTAGCGCTGATAAAGGTAGCCTTTATCAGCGCTTTTTTAGCGCTGATAAAACCTTAGTCGACTTTTTTATAAAGTCGGCCGCACAGTGCCCTCGTTTTATCGCAACTAAAGCCCTCGCGGAACTGTAACCCTGCTACTCTTCTCCCGAATACCGCTGCTGTGTTCGCTTCGCCGGAGCTTTCCGCCCTCGGTACACTCGCCGTCCTCCGCCGCCCGCAACACCCTCGGCCGACCTCCACCGCCTGCCGCCCTCGGCTGCCCGCAACGCCCTCGGCCGCCATTCTCTGCCGCCCTCCGCCGCCCTCGGCCGCTCTCCGCCGCCTCCGCCACCCTCCGCCTCACCCGGCCACCCTCGGTCGCCCTTCGCGGCTGCATTACGCAACCCGCAACGCCCTCGGCCGCCGCCTTAAGGTAACAATATATGAAGAATATGTATATGTTTTCATATAGATAGATTGTGTATAGCTGATTCTCTCTAAGTGTACTCATGATGATGTCCAGATGTTGGGAATGATCATCATTATTTTGGTATTACACCAATATTTCATCCATAAAACAACTACAATCTGGTCTAGGTACAAGTGAAATATTCAACTCATCAAGAGAATAAATGCCATGGGGAATTCGTCAACACAAATTTTATTATGAAGAATTCATAAAAACTATACATGATTTCAAAATTAGTTTATAGTATATCAGAATTTCTCAACCTCAAATGATGATAAACAAACCTTAGATCAATCTTAGAGAACAATATGGAACCCCTCAGCTGGTCAAATAGATCAAAAATACAAAGAAGTGGATATCTGTTCTTAATTTTCATCAGATTCATATTCTATTAATAGAAACACATATGTAATGTTCTGTCATCCTTCTTGGAAAATAAAACATGAGATCCCCAAGGTGACATACTCTAGCAGATGCACCCTTCATAATCTAACTCCTCTCATTGAGTTTTATGTTCCTGAATCTATTCTTGTTTCATTCTGAAAGGCGTTATATAAAATGGCTCAACTCCACGCATCAGCTCAATCATGAACTCAAAGTCTCTTTTAGGTGGTAGCCCTGATCAATTCTCATGAAACACATCCTAGAACCAGTCTACTACATGGGGAAAATATAATATTAAAACACATTAACATAGAGAATAATATAAATTCAAATTTCATCATTGCAAATAATTTATTTTATCATTTTGAATGAGAAAAAAATATCATTTGATCAATTATATAAAAAAATAAATCAAAAAATGATAAAAATTTTACATAGTGACATATTCAAATACTAAACAATGGTTATTTTTCCATTTTGAAATTATGAGATGATATAATAATTTTCATTTAACATAAAAACATTGAGATTAAATAATCATTTACATAGTCACGAAATCAAATTTACAACCAAAATATTTATATAATAATATTTATAAGAAAACATATACATAATATCAAATTCAAGATGGTCTCAAAGAAAACCTGTGAACCCATGATTTTTTTTTAAAACATACCTTTTACCCATATTAAGAAAAATCATTCTCATTAACAATGTAATGAGATGTTCAGCAAAACAAAATGGTGAAGGATCTGCCGCGACATCTTTCTAGAATATTTGACTGAAGTTAAAAAAATAAATAAAAGGATAGACCCATTCAGTGGACGAAACGACATACAATGGCGCCAAGTCCTGAAAGGTGTCACATTCTCAATTGAGGTGCTGAAGTTAAAAACATAATGCTATCATGGTTTGTGCTTCAGATCATTCTCGAAGGTGGCCAGTGAATTTCTCTATGTATCATGAGCGTTCTAATGCATATCTTGTTTGGAAGATCGTTGTAGTAGACAACGATCTAAAAGTGGGGGATGTGTGCATATCTGAGCATGTCTTTAGTAGTGTCCCTCAAAATGACTTTAAACTGACCATCTTGAGATGTATCTAAACTTTTGACTTTCTTTTAAATAGTGACTCTTTTCAGAACTGCGAGAGTTAACATTTCTCCAACATATTCACACACAAAATCACCCTTCGACATATCCTATAATGTCTTCAGACCCCACCCTTTCCCCTCGGCTATCAAAAAAGCCTAAAAGACAATGGCTAGCAATGATCATTCCAAAATGCATTTAAACTGAAACCTTCCAGAAAAAAATAGAGTACAATACCTGCAAGTTGTAACTTAGGTCGCTTTGCACAAGCCGATTTCCACATTGTTTGTAGAAACCACATTCGCTCCAACACTCTAATGATCTTCATTGCTTCATGTATTTTATACTCTTCCAGAAACCCTTCTCTAAGAAGGTCAACTATCGTGTATTCATACTCACCTTCAAATGTGACGTGTACGAGTCAACCCCGCCTCAATCTGAGGCCTGTTGTGGCTGACACAACTCCAAGTGCCTCTGTTTTGTTCAAAATGGACTTATTTTTAAGTGAGAAATCAACAACTGACATACGGGAAACTGACCAAATGCCTTCGGATTGTGTTGAAACTTTAGGACAACGATTCATGGGTTATATGTGACGTGTACGACTCAACCCCGCCTCAATCCGAGACGCGGTGTGACCGGTATCACTCCAAGTGTATGTATTTAGTTTAAAATGGACAATATTTTACATACATATGCTAAACTGATCTAACGGCTTCTGATTGCATTGATACTTTTTCACAATGATCAATGACTCATGAGTGACGTGTACGATTCAACACCGCATCAATCCGAGGCCCGGTGTGGCCGACACCACTCACAGTGTCACTGTTTTGTTAAAAATGGACTTAATTTTAAGTGAAATCAACAACTGACATACGGAAAACCGATCGAACACATTTGGATTCTATTGAAACTTAAGGACAACTATCCATGGGTCAAATGTGATGTGTAAGATTCAACCCCGCCTCAATCAGAGGCGCGGTGTGACCGGTATCACTCCAAGTGTATGTATTTAGTTTAAAATGGACAATATTTTACGTACATACGCCAAACCAATCTAACGGCTTCTGATTGCGTTGATACTTTTTCACAACAATCAATGACTCATTTGTGACGTGTACGATTCAACACCGCATCAATATGAGGCCCGGTGTGGCCGAAACCACTCACAGTGTCACTGTTTTGTTAAAAATGGACTTAATTTTAAGTGAAATCAACAACTGACATACGACAAACCGACCAAACGCATTGGGATTATATTGAAACTTAAGGACAATGATCCATGGGTCAAATGTGACGTGTACGAGTCAACCCCGCCTCAATCAGAGGCGCGGTGTGACCGGTATCACTCCAAGTGTATGTATTTAGTTTAAAATGGACAATATTTTACGTACATACGCCAAACCGATCTAACGGCTTCTGATTGCGTTGATACTTTTTCACAACGATCAATGACTCATGTGTGACATGTACAATTCAACACCGCATCAATCCGAGGCCCGGTGTGGCCGACACCACTCACAGTGCCTCTCTTTTGTTCAAAATGGACTTATTTTTAAGTGAAATCAACAACTGACATGCGGAAAACCGACCAAACGCATTTGGATTCTGTTGAAACTTAAGGGAAATGATCCATGGGTCAAATTGGACGTGTAAGAGTCAACCCCGACTCAATCCGAGGCCCGGTGTGGCCGACACCACTCAAAGTGCCTCTATTTTGTTCAAAATGGATTTATTTTTAAGTGAAATCAACAACTGACATACGGGAAACCGACCAAACGCCTTAGGATTGTGTTAACACTTTAGTACAATGATCCATGGGTCATATGTGACGTGTACAAGTCAAACCTGGGGTGGATTACATGGCTTTTCTACATGGAATATATCCCACTACACGTCTTTAATGATCCAGCTACGCAGTTTATCCCTTGTACAGATACACAGGAAGAATCACACGAGATCGACGTCATGTACTATCATAGGGCAAGGGTGCATAAGAGGACACAAGATCAAAGGGTAACACATATATTTTTTTTAACATGCCATGTAATTTCCTATTGATATGACATGTATATTCACATAGGCAGCTGAACATTGGAGTTACCCAGGGTAAAGCGACAAGGCATGTGACCCTTTAAATGACACATAATTTTATGTACCATGATTGATCTCTTTTAAAACTATATCAAGGACATATTTCATTAGGGTTGGCTCCCATGATCCTTCCTAGGATGGTTTTGGTATCTTTTCCGACTTACGGTAGTACGATCGCTTCAGCAGGACGTCCTAGACATAGTTGGAGTCTCTCTGAAAGTCCTGTAGTGAGATCATATATCTATTTTTGAGGTCCAGGTAGAGTCATGTATCAACACAACCAATCCTACCAGACATCGATCCTATATATAGAATGTTAATCTTGATGTCTCATTAGAGTCCCCCAATTTATGATATGTTACCTTTTTTGTATTAATATACATAATTACTAAGGGTGATGGTTGGGAGAGTTAGGATATCCTTTTTATGTATTGCAGAATGATTCAAGGAGCACAGGCTCTGCACGATTTGTCAAAACCAAGTGGCAATCCAAGGAGAAACAATGAATAGTGGAATTTTCTAGTATTTATCTTCTGAGTTGTGTAGGAATATTTTGTGATACTATGTAATGAGGTAGTTTTGGTTTCTGGGTAGATGGTATCTAACTCATGGTAAGAACACTGTTTGGTTGGGTTTTGATCGGTTGATGATATGCTTGTGGTTGATATACTGGTTTTTGTGAAGGTATGTGGTTGATATACTGGTTTTTGTGCAGGTCTGCTTGGCTGGCTGTACTAGTGCAGGTTTTTTATTAGCAGCAGGCAGGGATTTAACAGCGCTTTTTTAGCGCTGTTAAAGGTGACATTTAACAGTGCTAAAAAAGCGCTGTTAAAGGACCCCCCCTTTATCAGCGCTGAGCTTTACAACGCTTTTCTAGCGCTGTTAAAGCCCGATTTTAGCGCTGTTATTTCCCGTTTTTGTAGTAGTGAGAAAGATTAGTATATTATGAATATATTTAAATTAAAGACATAAATATTGAACAAAAATTTACAATAGTGGAGACTTCGGTTAATTTGACTTTTCATGAAGATTGTGATTAAAAGAGGTTTCTATATTTATTAAATTAAATTGAATATGGAATTATTTAATTTTGTTTTAAAATAGGATGTTTACATTAAACAATTGTTGTGTTTTTAAATAAGTGATGATGAAGAAAATGTGTGTCAATTAAGGAAATATATACATGGATTGGAATATTAATCAAAAGATTTTTTCTTAGTTTTATTCTTACTTTAGGAAGATTTAATTTAAACGAGGTTGTTTTCATGACAACCTCCATGTGACATTAACAAAGGAAGTGTAGTTTATGGTACTCAACTATGTTAATTATATCACTTTAGGTAAATTACTGGTGCAATGAGTGGAATAGTTTCTCAACCTAATGAAATTCATGTCTGATATTTTAGTTTTGGATTAAATTAGTTATTTTATTAGGTGTAAGGTTAATAGAAAGATGGAATATAGTTTAATTTTATAATATAAATATACAAGGGGTTTTCTAATGATGTTTGATATGTATGGTTTCAAACCATTTTCAAATATGATCCCTTTTGGGACCAATGCTGGAGTGCATAAATATGGGAAATTTTTTTATTATTATTTATAAAATGAAATTATTGGAATATTTTTTTATTGATATCAAAGAGTTTGATGTAGTTTATGCTACATGTTTTTCTATGAATTTTTAAGGTAACCCAAAGGAAGAACATCCTACATCTCTAATTCAAATCACATTGAATGTTCAATGATCCATTTAATAGGTATTAACATTTAATATGAGAAAAGACTATAGTTTCATTTAATTATTTGATATAGACTAGGGTGGGGGTGTTTTGGATTGGAAATATATGTATGAAGGATATTTTATTTTTGGAAAAAATTACATTGTTTCATTATAAAGAACAAATAAAGAATAATACTAAGAATTATTGAAGTAACCAAAATTTTATTGATGAAAGAATACACCTTGTTGACCTCACCTGTTTTGATAATCTCAATAATGTATTCATATGTGTTGAAAATCCCAATTATGTTTTCATTCTCTATGATATTTTTATGTATCATTGATCTATACTTTAATTCTTTCAAATCTGTGATCAAACCAATAATAATTTTTAAAATAGTCTTTGGAATATGTTAATCTTCATTTATCCATGTTCATACAAGTTATAAATTAATTCTAACACAATCAGATGTGTTCTGCATAAAACAGATAAGTAATCTGTCTATAGCTACTGATAAAGAGCTACCGGTACCCAGTCTACCGATAGACTTAGTCTACCGACAGACAGAGTCACCGATATACTTAACACAGAGCTACCGATGTACTTATAAATGTAAGCTACTGACTTACAGACAGCTACCGATACAAACATAGAGCTACCGGTGTAAGTATAAATAGCTACCGATGGAATAAGAGTCACCGATGGACGAAGCTACCGATACAGACTCACAGCTACCGATACCGACGCATGAAGCTAACGACGCATGGAGCTACCGACGCATGGAGCTACCGACGCATGGAGCTACCGACGCATGGAGCTACCGACGCATGGAGCTACCGACGCATAGAGCTACCGATAAACAAAGTCACCGATACAAGCATGTACCAACCGACGCATAGAGCCACCGATAGAGTCAAAGCAACTAATGACATTGAGCTACCGATGTCCAAGCTACCGATGCTGATTACCTACCGATCACTCGACACACTGTTTGAATTTCTTTATTTATCTTTATTTAATCTATCTAACGGTCATATCATGTACATTTTAATGATTTGTCAAATATCTGATAATGGTTGTCGGATGTCAGGAACCCGTACCTCATACCTGCAGAAAGGAAATCTTTTCTGTCCCCTGTTGCTGTGAGATAAATACGAGAAGACTACGCTGCCCAAAAACAACAACAAAAACAACATCAAAAAGAAAGAAGAGTGTGGTGGATGGAATATACCAAAAACACAAGAACGAGAAGAACACAGAGAATCTCATAGACAATCAAGCATACTCGAGAAGTGTTATGTGCATATAAGAAGAACACTGAAAAACTTCAACCACTACATTTTTCACTGTCTGTGAACCTGGAGCATACGACACTCTGTTTCTCAAACAGAAACGAGAAGAGGACTCAGACTCACTTCTAATCGAATCCAAAGGAGTCTAGAGCTACACTGAAATCACCAGAACCATCTCTAAACTCTACATCTCTTGTTCTGTGGTTTATTATTATACTTTTCGAGCAGTGTGTGTTATCTGCTGTATCTAACACATACACTGTCTCCTATACTTAAACTGGAGGATTTGTAAATCCTTACCAAACTCTTTCATTCTTTCTTTCCCACGAATAACAGTGGTAGAGGTCGTGTGTGACCTGGACAGCTGGGTGTTGTTGTACTGTTTCCCACGAAGAACAGTGGTAGAGGTCTTGGACCTGGACAGTTGTAAACTGTTGAACCCCGATACAGGGTGTGGATCATTTTTTATATAAACTTTTGAGAGGACTAAGTCTCGGCTTGAGACTGAACCTCTTGGTTACATTTGTTGTGCCATCTCTTTTAAAGTTTTATTCCGCTGCTAATCACTTTAAAACTAATACTATTTTTAAAGTTACTTTGATAATTAAATTAGCAAGTGTTTATGTTAAGTGTAGACTAGTAAGTTAGTTTCAAAAGATAATCACACACTCATGTGTTGATTAACTGGGAATTAATCAATCCCTTGAGAATCTAACAGAATCTCTACTTTAATATAAATTCACTAGAGTTTAATTTATTATTTTATTTGGGGGTCTTTAAGATAGTGTTTTTAAATACAGAAATTTTAATTGGTACTCAATTCACCCCCCTCTTGAGTAAACCACTCCGACCAACACTTGGTATCAGAGGATTGAAAATACTATCTAAAAGTACTCTGCTTGTGAACTGTGATTTTAGTTGTATTTTAAAGTTCTTAAAATTTCTGTTATATCTAAATTTTTATCTCTTTAAAATTTTCTCATCATGGACAATAGACTTGAGGGTGCTGCTAATAACCGGCCACCTTTCTTCAATGGAACTAATTATGCTCAGTGGAAACTGAAAATGAAAATTCATCTACAAAGCATAGGTTTTGATATTTGGACTGCTATTGAATCAGAATACAAAATTCCTACAACTGCTAGATCTACTTGGGATGAACCTATAAAGAATGCTTACAATAACAACAGTAAAGCTATGAATTCCTTGTACTGTGCTCTAGGAGATGAAGAGTTTAATAGAATTTCTTCTTGTAAAACTGCATATGAAATTTGGGATACCTTAGCTGTTTCTCATGAAGGAACAACGAATGTTAAAGAAATGAGATTGAACACTTTTACTATCAAGTATGATAATTTTAAAATGAAGCCTGACGAACCCATTTCTGACATGTATCTCAGGTTCAATGAAATCGTCAATACAATGATCTCGCTGGGAAATGATGTCTCATCGAAGGAACAAATTATGAGAATTTGGAGATGTCTACCTGATAGATGGAGAGGCACATCTGTCTCAATCAGAGAATCATGTGACATTGCTGGTCTACCTATCAAGGAACTAATTGGAAAGCTGATGATGTATGAAGAAGAGATTAAAGTGAATAAAGAGGAAGAAAATGAGCCTCCAAGAAAGTCTGTCGCTTTTAAATATTCAACTTCAAAGAATAAGGACAAAGAAAAGCTTCAAGCTGTAGTTGAAAGTTCAAGCTGTGAAGACAGTGAAAGTGATTCTAACAGTGATGCTGAGATGGCTCACATTGCTAGAAGATTTAAGAAATTTTATAGGAAAAAGAAGTTCTTCAGAAAAACAAATTATAAGGGTAAGTATGATCACCAAGGTAAATGGAAAAAGGACTGGAAGAAGAATGACAAATCAGATGATGTTGTCTGTTATGAGTGCAAGAGAAAAGGACACATAAAAGCCGACTGCCCAAAGATGATGTATAAAAAGAAATATGAATATAAGGACAATAAGTTTAAGAAAGCCATGAAGGCTACTTGGAGTGCTTCAGAAGACAGCACAAGTGAAGCTGAATCTTCGGACTCTGAAAGGAATCGAGCCAACATGTGCTTTATGACAAACACTTCTCAGGTAACTGCTGAAACTCCTGCTTTAAATTATTACTCCGGAAATAATGCAGAATCTGATTCTGATTCTGGGATAATGTCTAAAAATGAATTGTTTGAGTACTGTGATATGCTGGAAGAGACATGTAATGAACTTAAGGATAAATACAAGTCATTAAAGAAACACCATGCTCTCACCACTACAGTTAAAACCGAACTCACTATTGAAAAAGAGAAGAATGCTCAACTGTTAAAAGAAAACACTGAACTGAAACTGTCTAATGAGCAACTCAAGAAAGACTTAGAAAAGTTCACCAATGGAAAAAATACACTAACACAGATGCTAGGAAAGCAAATAGAACCTAAATATACTACTGGTATAGGATACCAACCTGGACAAAGGAAAATTGCCAAAACTAGATTCATTGCTAAATCTGGACAGAATGAAGGTAATTCTGGAACTTCAAATGCTTCAACCAGTTATATACATAGATATGGATCTAATAAAGTTTATATTTCAAAGCATGTCAATTCTACAAATTATATGAGACCCATTAGACAAATATGGGTACCCAAAGTGTTATTGGCTAACCTGTCTGGACCCAAGAAAATCTGGGTACCAAAATCATCTCCCATCTGAATCTGTTTTGTAGGGAACTTGCTTAAAGATCTCCTGTAAAGAGACCTGGTATCTGGACAGTGGATGTTCAAGACATATGTCAGGAGACTTCTCTTGTTTCAAGAGTTTAATAAAAGTTGATGGAGGCTTTGTCACCTTTGGTGATAACTTTAAAGGGAAAATCATCGGCCTAGGCCAGATTGGTAACACTGATTCAATTTTTATTTCTAAAGTTTTATTTGTTGATGGCCTTAAATACAATTTATTAAGTATTTCTCAGTTATGTGATGATGGTTTTCATGTTAAATTTGAAAATGATTCCTGCAAAGTTTTTAATTCTAAGAATGTTTTGGTATTTTCTGCCTTAAGAAATGAAAATGTTTATGCTGTTAATCTGAATTCCTTAGCTAAGCAGAATATTACTTGTTTGAATGCTTTTCATAAAGAATCTTGGATATGGCACAGAAGATTGGGACATTGCAACATTCACTCACTTAGAAAACTCTCTAGAAAAAACCTAGTTAGAGACCTACCTAAATTAGAATTCCCAAATGATAGAGTGTGTAACCCCTGTCAAAAGGGAAAACAACACAAAGTTTATTTTAAATCAAAGAAAGAAGTTTCGACTTCTCAACCACTTAAATTGGTTCACATGGATTTGTTTGGACCATCAAGATTTTCTAGTTTAAATGGGAAGCACTATGTTTATGTTCTTGTAGATGATTTTTCTAGATATACTTGGGTATATTTTCTAGCTCACAAAAGTGAAGCTTGTTCTTCTTTTGTTAAATACTCTAAATCTGTAGAGAACCTTAGTGGACTTAAGATTAAAACTTTGAGGAGTGATCATGGTCGTGAGTTTGAAAATCAAGATTTTGAATCTTATTGCTCACACAATGGCTATACTCTTAACTTTTCTGCCCCTAGAACACCCCAACAGAATGGTGTAGTAGAAAGAAGAAACCGAACCCTTCAAGAAATTGCTAGAACCATGCTCAATGAATATGACCTGCCTATTTATTTTTGGGATGAAGCTGTAAATACAGCTTGTTATGTCATTAATAGAGTCTTAATTAGACCTGTTCTTAAGAAAACCCCTTATGAATTGTGGAATAATAGAAAGCCTAAGGTTAATTACTTTAATGTTTTTGGTTACAAAGTATTTGTTCCGAATACTAAAGATAATCTAGATAAGTTTTCTTCCAAAAGTGATGAAGGAATTTTTCTGGGTTAATCTATTTCAAGTAAAGCCTATAGAGTATTCAATAAGAAAACTAAATGTGTGGAAGAATCTGTTCACATCAAGTTTGATGAAACTGATCCACATGAGCCTAAAACCTCTCTTGAGAATCTTGAAGAAGATTTGTCTATTCTGGACCTTAATGATAAATCTAAAGAACCTGTTATAAAAGCATCCAGTTCTGGACTTTTTCCAGAATCTGCTTCTGTTGAACCCGAACCTATAGATGAACCTGGAATTTCTAGTCCAACCTTTACCAGATCAATGAGGATTCTAAAGAATCATCCTTTAGAAGCTGTTGTTGGTAATCTTGATAGAGGAACACAAAATAGAGCTTCTCTAAGAAACCAGGTTGAACATGAAGCTTTTCTTTCACAGCTAGAACCCAAAAATATCAATGATGCTATCAATGATGAATTCTGGGTAATAGCTATGCAGGAAGAATTAAATCAGTTTGAAAGAAACAAAGTCTGGGAATTAGTTGACAGACCTAAGGACACTTTGACAATAGGCAAAAAATCGGTTTTTAGAAATAAAGTAGATGAATCTGGAAATATAGTTAGAATCAAAGCTAGACTAGTTGCACAAGGATATAGTCAAGAAGAAGGTATAGACTATGAAGAAACTTTTGCACCTGTAGCTAGACTAGAAGCCATTAGGATCTTACTTGCATATGCTGCACATCTGGATTTCAAGTTATATCAAATGGATGTGAAAAGTGCATTTCTAAATGATTTTATAATTGAAGATGTTTTCATAGAACAACCACCTGGATTTACTAATCCCCATTTTCCAAATCAAGTTTTTAAACTTTCTAAAGATTTGTATGGTTTGAAACAAGCTCCAAGAGCTTGGTATGATAGACGTAGCAATTTACTTATTTCAAAAGGTTTTACTAAAGGGATTGCTGATCCAACTCTTTTCATTAAAAGAATTTCTAAAGATGTTTTAGTTGTACAAATATATGTTGATGATATTATTTTTGGATCTTCTAAACACTCTTTATGTACTGATTTTTCAAAAAGTATGCAAAATGAATTTGAAATGAGCTTAATGGGAGACCTTAAGTACTTTCTTGGATTTCAAGTATTTCAAAATGAAAATGGTATTATTTTGAATCAAAGTAAATATACAAAGGATCTTTTAAAACGTTTTGGTCTGGATAGTATCAAGGAAAGTGAAACTCCTATGAGTACTACCTGTAAATTGGATGCAGATGAAACTGGGAAACCAGTTGATCAAACAAATTACAGAGGTATGATTGGTAGTTTACTTTATCTTACTGCTAGTCGACATGATATTATGTTTAGTGTGTGTATGTGTGCTAGATTTTAAGCTAATCCAAAAGAATCTCATTTGCTTGCTGTTAAAAGAATTTTTAAATATCTCAAACACACGATTAACTTAGGTTTGTTTTACCCAAAAGGACAATCCTTTGAGTTAATGAGTTATTCAGATGCTGACTTTGCTGGTTGTAAGTTAGATAGAAAAAGCACATCAGGAACATGTCATTTGCTTGGAAAATCCTTAGTTTCTTGGTGTAGTAAGACACAGAACTCAGTTGCATTATCTACTGCCAAAGCAGAATATATAGCTGCTGGTAGTTGCTGTGCACAAATTCTGTGGATGAAACACACTCTTTTGGACTATGGATATGATTTTAAACATGTTTCAATCAACTGTGATAACACCAGTGCAATAAACATCTCTAAGAATCCTGTATCTCACTCTAGAACCAAACACATAGATGTAAGACACCATTTCCTAAGAGATCACTATCAAAAAGGTGATATTTTTCTTGAATTTGTTGGCACTGAACATCATTTGGCTGATATTTTCACTAAACCTTTAAGTTCGGATAGGCTAAGTTACATAAGACACAAATTGGGAATGTTTAATCACTGATGTGAAATTCTCACCGATGTGAAAATTCTCACCGATGTGAAATTCTCACTGATGTGAAATTCTCACCGATGTGAAAATTCTCACCGATGTGAAATTCTCACTGATGTCAAATTCTCACCGATGTGAAATCCTCACCGATGTGAAAATCCTCACCGATGTACAATTCTCACCGATTTGTTTTTCTCACCGATGATTAACTCTCACCGATGCAATGTTTTTCGAAAACATCTGTCTACCACCAAGAATACGAATCGCCTTATTTTATTTTATCTTACTCTATTTTAGTCGTTTATTTGGAATTCCTAAATGATAAAACTAAGTCTAAGACACTTCTTACCTCACCGAGCTCAAAATCTCTCACCTTCGAACATTTTCTCCCAAATCGACCAAGAACCCTAAACCCGCGATGGCAAAAACTAAGCTTCCTATCATCAGAGATGAAAGAGTAGAACCAAAAGCTACGAAGCAGAAGACACATCATAAATCCAGTGTTAGTGAAGTAAGAACTAGATCGGGAAGGCGACTAGTGAATCCTCACTTGCAGAATAGAGACATAGTAATCGAGAAGGAACTGTGCATGGAATGGCTACTGCCTAGAAAATCGTCAGTACTCGAGATTCTGGAGGACCAGAAATGGGTGGATTGTTTCTCGAATAACAATGGCCCATACTACCCGAAGTTGGTAAAACAGTTCTACGAGTTTGTAAGCTTTGAGAAGTCTGAAAATGAGAATCGGGTAAGCTCTTTTTTAAATGGAAAAGAGATGTCTTTTTCTTCAGTAGAGTGGGCTGAGTTTTTAAAAGTACCACATGAAGGTGTCTCTGGGTATGTATCAAGAGCAATTCCACCTAGCAGTGACATCTTTGATTATGAAACCACCTTACAAGAGCTGACCGGTAATGGAAATCAAAGGCAAGTGGTTGCTACTGAAATGGATGGAGAGAATCGACTGCTCTTCAAGTTTGTTCAGCATGTGTTGATACCGAGGCGAGAAGATTTTGCAAATCTGAGATATCAAGATATATATCTTCTTCATTTTCTAAGACATGGTGTAAAAATAAATCTATGCAGATTGTTAATGCTTCAAATGGAAGACATGATTAGACCAAAGTCAAAGACTAATGCTTTATCCTTTGCCAAGCTGATTTCAGTAATGATAAAAGTGAAAGGAATAGCTGAGTCTCAGGATGAGATAGTTGTAGTCAGGAACAATTTCTGCATCACCTCGACTGTTTGTAAGTACATGAAAATTAACTGGAACCCATGGACGGGAGAATGGGTCAGTGATGATCAGAAGATATATGATAGGTTTAATCCTGTGGATCATCCCTCAAGACCAAAGGATATGAGAGATCCAAGTCTGAGACCTGATGAAGAGGAACCTGTTTATAGTGATGAAACAGAAGAAGAAGAATAAGAAACTTCCATGGATGTTGGAGGAGATCCAGACTTGCCCCCAAGTCCTGTTGCAGAATTGGTTTATTCTAGGAAAGGAAAGGTAGAGGAAATTTTGTCTACTTATGAGGAAGACCAGTCTGTACCTCATCAAGAAAAAGAGGAAAAGGAAAATGTATCTGAATCGCCTGCTTCTGGTAGGTTAAGTATGAGTCCTTTGATTGGAAGCTCAGCTATGCCTGCTGCTGAAGTAGAAAGAGATACAGAAGAAGCTGTACCCGTATCAGAAGATCTTCTAGATGTTGCACCGATGGAACTTGTAGTAGAAGATTCTGATGAAGAGAATCCAGCACTAAATGCTGTTGTGATACATGAGAATGCACCCATTGAGGGGGAGCATCAATCTGTTCTTGGAAATGTTACAGTAGCTGTTGAGCTTGGAGACTGGGTAGAAGACCCAGGGTTTATAGTCTGTGGATTGGATTATCCGGATTCAGATAATGAGATGTCTGTGAATAGACCGAAGACCAATTATGATCTTGCTTCTGAATTGTTTCCAAATGATGTGGTCAGATTTCATGATCTGAATAAGCTGAAAGAGGACCTCAAAACCAGTTTTTTTTGAAGAAGTGAAGTTAATGGAAACCTCCCTTTCATCCTCAATTAATTCAATAATGACTGATTCTGTAGTTAGTTTAGCCTCAACAAAGGGATCTGCTGCAGTTGTCCCAAATGATTTTGTCTCTAAATCTGATCTTGAATCCATGAAGAATGAGATGAAAGAATCATTTAGTGTATCAGTTGCTGAGATGAAGCAAAGCTTTAATGAAGAAATGAAAATGTTAGAGAGATCCTTCGAGCTATCTCTGGCTTGTAATTTATCTTCTTTTATGTCTGAGCTTATGGAAGAAGCGAAAGAGTGCCAGACTCAGTCTTCTAGAATCGAAGCAGATCTTGAAGCTCTCAAGACAACAGTTGTTGCTTTGGATTCTTATATGAGCTCCAAGTCTCAAGCTGACAAGGACCTAGCTTATGTGAAGAGTGTAGTAAGCCAGTTTGTCTCGGTATTTGAAAGTTTCAAAACCTCAGTGAAGGATCACGTTCAATTACAAGACTCTCAAGTTCAAAGCCTAATCAGTGGTTTGTCTAAGAGTTTTAAAGAAACTGTTTCCTTCTCTCTTGGCCCTCTCACATCCAAACTTTTAGTTGATCTGAATTCAATTCGAGCAATGTTGAAGGAGGAGATTGGTTCTATTTCAACCAGTGGCTCTGTGGACTCATCAGAGTTGAGCTGAGTGGTGCTTTCTACAAGAGATTCTGCTAGAGAAATAATGAAGATTGTTCAAGACTATATGAGAGAAGCCTCTGCCTCTCAGGAAGCCGTAAAGAGCAAAGTGGACTACGACTTCACCAAAATTTTCACCAAGCATCAACTCGAACACCACTTCAAGCTGATGTTGGAAAACATGAAGCTCCCTCCAGTAACTCAAGATTTTAGAGAACAAGTGAGCAAACTAAGACAATTGACTCCTGCCTTAGAGAAATTCATGGAGAACAAAGATGATTTCACCTCTTCTATGGAAAGAGGAGGAGGAATTATTATGGATTTTAGAAATCTGTTGCTGCCCTTCTTGCATGTTGATGCCAGACCAGTCATCATACCCTCTACATTGCCTGCTTCTGCCTCAGCTGCTTCCACAATCCAGCTGACTCCTGCTCAAGCTATTCGAAGCCTCACACCAATGATCACCCAAAGATCTTCAACCTACAGGCCTGACTCTGTGTCAGTGGCCCAGTCTCCTTTGATCTTCTCTGGCATTCCAAAACCTTCACCTGCATCCTCACCACCCGAACCTTCTTCTGATCCCAAAGGAAAATCTCACGTGGAAGATGTGGATTGATCCAGTGGCCATGATTTTTGATAGGAATTCATTTGTATTCTGTTTCTGTACTTTTTGACTACTCTAATACAGAAGAACTCCTTTTACTTCTCATGTTTTATTTGTCTCCTATATATGCCTTCCCACTTTTTGATTATCACAAAGGGGGAGAATAATAAGGGGGAGAACAATAATAAGGGGGAGAACAAAATGAGAGAATGAAAAATATTTTCAATGGAGAGAAATAACCTTCTTTTCAATTTTATCTCTGATATTATTGTATTTCTTTTTACCTTCGGTACCTTATGATTGTTACCTCTGATAACTTATGTCTATATCATACTATTTCTATTATCTCTGATGTTGTTTTCAATGAGAAAAATTGAATTCAATATTATACTCCTTACTATTATATTTTCACTATGTTAAATGCCCATATCATAAATTGTGATTATCAAAAAGGGGGAGATTGTTGACCTCACCTATTTTGATCATCTCAATCATGTATTCATATGTGTTGAAAATCCCAATTATGTTTTCATTCTCTATGATATTTTTAAGTATCATTGATCTATACTTTAATTCTTTCAAATCTGTGATCAAACCAATAATAATTTTTAAAATAGTCTTTGGAATATGTTAATCCTCATTTATCCATGTTCATACAAGTTATAAATTAATTCTAACACAATCAGATGTGTTCTGCATAAAACAGATAAGTAATCTGTCTATAGCTACTGATAAAGAGCTACCGGTACCCAGTCTACCGATAGACTTAGTCTACCGACAGACAGAGTCACCGATATACTTAACACAGAGCTACCGATGTACTTATAAATGTAAGCTACTGACTTACAGACAGCTACCGATACAAACATAGAGCTACCGGTGTAAGTATAAATAGCTACCGATAGAATAAGAGTCACCGATGGACGAAGCTACCGATACAGACTCACAGCTACCGATACCGACGCATGGAGCTACCGACGCATGGAGCTACCGACGCATGGAGCTACCCACGCATGGAGCTACCGACGCATGGAGCTACCGACGCATGGAGCTACCGACGCATGGAGCTACCGACGCATGGAGCTACCGACGCATGGAGCTACTGACGCATGGATCCACCGACGCATGGAGCTACCGATAAACAAAGTCACCGATACAAGCATGTACCAACTGACGCATAGAGCCACCGATAGAGTCAAAGCAACTAATGACATTGAGCTACCGATGTCCAAGCTACCAATGCTGATTACCTACCGATCACTCGACTCACTATTTGAATTTATTTATTTATCTTTATTTAATCTATCTAATGGTCATATCATGTACATTTTAATGATTTGTCAAATATCTGATAAAGGTTGTCGGATGTCAGGAACCCATACCTCATACCTGCAGAAATGAAATCTTTTCTGTCCCCTGTTGCCCGTGAGATAAATACGAGAAGACTACGCTGCCCAAAAACAACAACAACAACAACATCAAAAAGAAAGAAGAGTGTGGTGGATGGAATATACCAAAAACACAAGAACGAGAAGAACACAGAGAAGCTCATAGACAATCAAGCATACTCGAGAAGTGTTCTGTGCATATAAGAAGAACATCGAAGAACTTCAACCACTACATTTTTCACTGTCTGTGAACCTGGAGCATACGACACTCTATTTCTCAAACAGAAACGAGAAGAGGACTCAGACTCACTTCTAATCGAATCCAAAGGAGTCCAGAGCTACACTGAAATCACCATAACCATCTATAAACTCTACATCTCTTGTTCTGTGATTTATTATTATACTTTTCGAGCAGTGTGTGTTATCTGCTGTATCTAACACATACACTGTCTCCTGTACTTAAACTGGAGGATTTTTAAATCCTTACCAAACTCTTTCATTCTTTCTTTCCCACGAATAACAGTGGTAGAGGTCGTGTGTGACCTGGACAGCTGGGTGCTGTTGTACTGTTTCCCACGAAGAACAGTGGTAGAGGTCTTGGACCTGGACAGTTGTAAACTGTTGAACTCCGATCCAGGGTGTGGATCATTTTTTATATAAACTTTTGAGAGGACTAAGTCTTGGCTTGAGACAGAACCTCTTGGTTACATTTGTTGTTCCATCTCTTTTAAAGTTTTATTCCGCTGCTAATCCCTTTAAAACTAATAATGTTTTTAAAGTTACTTTGATAATTAAATTAGCAAGTGTTTATGTTAAGTGTAGACTAGTAAGTTAGTTTCAAAAGATAATCACACACTCCTGTGTTGATTAACTGGGAATTAATCAATCCCTTGAGAATCTAACAGAACCTCTACTTTAATATAAATTCACTACAGTTTAATTTATTATTTTATTTGGGGGTCTTTAAGATAGTGTTTTTAAATATAGAAATTTTAATTGGTACTCAATTCACCCCCCTCTTGAGTAAACCACTCCGACCAACACACCTAATTAATATGGATGAACAAAATATAAGATATTGTGCAAGAGGAGGGCCTTAATTTGGAAATAGTTTTTAATAAATAATGTTTTATAGAGATAATAAGGGGTCTAGTAAAGCTCTCTAACATAAAAAATTGAAATATTATACCATTTTTTCATGGAAAAATTGGAACAAGGAGTTTTCATGGTGGAGTTCATTAGAATGAATCAATAAGTGGTCAATATAATCAAAAATCCATTATATATACCAATTTTTTTTAAAGAATCAGTTCAATGTGAATGTTCAAATACCTCCTTTCACATTGTATGTTTAGAAAATCACCCTCACTATATGGTTTAATTTTCTTACTCATAAATTGAATGCTCAAAATGTCATACCCATTGGGATTATTTTAAAATGGTAGAGAAATCAGTAAAATAATAGAGAAATTATTCAATTAATTAATGTTATAAAAGAGAAATCAGATATCAAGAATACTAATATGTTGATTTAGAGTAATATTCTAATATCCAGGGGAGAAATTGAAACTTGTTGAGGGGGTGGGGGTACTTAAGATAAAATATTTGGGAAGATAATATTAATGAGAAATTTAATTGATGTGTTTTAAAATACAAGGGTATCTTTAAGATTCAAATTGAATTATAAGTGTTTGATTAGAGATAATGATTAAATGTATGTATTAAGGAATAACTTTCTCTACTAATATCTTGTTTTGTAAAAAATATATTCTCATACAGACATATAGTGATACATGAGTGATTTTATTACTATTGGGATTCCAGGATACATAAAGATTACTGAATTTGAACTTGGATTACCAAAAAATTGAAAAGATTAAAATATTAAAGGCACGGTAACTCATGAATGAGAATGTGGGAACCTATGTTATGTGAGTAGATATTTTTTTCAAAAACATTTATTGTGTTTATTGTGTTTTTTTAATTAGTTTTTTTGGAAAAATTATAATTATGATAAATAATTGAAGAATGATTGTGAAAAATTATAGAGTTTTAAGAGGATATTTTAAAATAGTTTCAAAAATCATAGTTTAACTATATTGGGATTTCCATGATATTTTTAGAAACTTTTTCCATGATAATTGAAATTATTATTACATCATGATGAAAAATAATTAGTCCATAATAAATTTTGGGTAATATTAGAGAGAAGATAAGAGTTAAATTCATGAAGTTCTGGGAAACTAATTACTCTAGAATAATATAGTGCATTGGAAGTGAAGTTTTTTACTTAGTAAAAAGATAAAAAATTTATTAACCATCACACCATGAGGTTTAGTGCGTAGAAAAAATGTTTCAGAAATAGTAGTTAGGTATATATTTCCAAACAATAAAATGAATCCATTATTTAATATAGAGATGGACATTATGATATAAGTAATTATATTATACTGTAATTCATTTTTCCCTATAAATATCCAGAGATATCAATTCTATGATTGTTAGTAGTAAAAATAAATTTAATAAATTTTGGGAACAACATATAATGAAACAACTTTATTAATCAATAATGATGTTTAAAATTTTATTTTGTTATTGATTAATTTTGATGCTTAAAAATTTTCATACAAAAAATATAGGCTTTTTTTAGTTCATTTAATTTTAATCATATACTCAGTTTTAAATTACATTAAGATGAATACAGGAGGGTTTTGATAGAGGATAAACTTCAATGTGAATAATTTAGATAATTTTTTTAAAATATTTATGTTTTAAAGACATAATGGATTAGATATTTTACAGAGAATATTTATGCATATTTGATTTTCATTATTATTGACCTCAGTGTTTTATTATATTATTATGCTTTTTTGAAGAATCTCATGGATAGAAAGAAGAAGGAAGTGGAGTTTGGTTAGGTAGGTAACCATACCTAGATTTTTAGTCACATATAGTGGATAACGATCACTATTATACATGAAACATCCTTATTGTTTTCTCCTTAGTTCATCCATTTCATGTAAACCAAGATAAATCATTGTGTCTTTGATTTTTTTTTATTTGGTTGATATGAGTGAGTGTTTGAACATGATAGGTTCATCATATTCACCCCTATAAGAGAAAAATATGTACCCATATTTGGGATTAAATTTCACACTATAATCATACCCTCTCTTAGTGTGTGATTTGATATAGAGGTTATATTTGAATATTATTTTTTATTTCATAATTTTTTGATATCATATCTTATTTAGATTCTACTTTTAGAGGTTTTCTATTGGATATAATGAGAAAATCTAAGACAATAAATTTAATTTATTTGTTATTAGATATTTGGTAAAATAATTAATAATGTTATGTTTCACTTTCAAGAGCTAAAGTAGAGTATATTACGGAAAATAGTTTGTTAATCTCAAGAATTATAGATCAACTATATTCCAGTTATTTTAATTTTAATTTTAACAGTTAACTAATTAAATTTGATAACAATTGTACGTAAATAATTTCTTCTAATCTTATAATCCTTTCAACAAGTATGAAAATATATATCAAGTATCATTTCTTAAGATATCATTCATATAAAGGTGATATTTTTCTTTAGTTTATTTTCATTAATTATATATTTGAATATATATTCACAAAACCACTTTGATGTTTTATATATATTTATATTCAATTGATTTTTTTTACATTTTAAAGAGAATTTATTTAGTAATATTGATGTTTTTTATAATTTTGGGGATTATTGTTTTTACTCATATTGCTTTTAATATTTGTGTATTTGAATTATGTTAGATGTTTTTAATTTTTTGAGCTAAAGGGATAATTGAAATTTCATTTTAACCATATGTAGTTATTTTTAAAATATTTCATATCCTTTGAATGTTACATTTTAATCATACAAAATTTATTTTGAATTGTGATTTGGTTAAATGTATACTAATGAATGAAAATTTTATAAGGCTGTGAAATATTGAAATTATATATGAAAAATTTATGCCTTTTTGTTTTTGACTATATAAGTGATATTTTTTATGTTCTTGATAATTAATATTAATCCATGATTTTTTAAATAACATCCTATAATGATTTTGTAGCATCTATGATTTTTAGTACGTACTTTTTAAATATTTCATTCACTAAATAATATAAGTGTAAAATATAACTTTTTTATATTAATATATAATAATTTATGTAAATATATATTTTAGAAATTATTTATTTTTAATAATTTTTTAATTATATAACTTTGTAACATCTCCATATCCCACAATCTCTGATGTGGCTTTAAAGTGTTGGTTATGAGACATCAAGCACACCTACCCATACTCCAAAGGCTATGGACTAGCAGCATGGTTGTGATATGTATAGTAGGGAGGCTATACACCCTAGATGTAGAGTTTACAACACAATTGAAAATATCCAAATAAATATATATTAGAGTACATAAATGATGGAATCAATATAATACAGTGGAAATCCAATAATGAAAAATAATGTACCAATATAATAAATAATAAAGGAATAATGTAATGATGTGCTGGAATGTAACTAAATGTCATTCTAGGAAAAATACATGTAAAAGGATAATAGAATCAAATTTGTTTTTTAAAATAACTCGGTCCCTAACCCCACATTGGTCCCATCTCCATACTCCATCTAATCTAGTAAAGAAAACAATCAACAATAAGGACCTTCTCTCTTTTCCCAAGAAACATCCATATAATCTTCTCGGGTTCCACATGGAGGCCCGAATAGGGTTTGAGTATAACTCAATAGGTCAACACCATCGTGTATAAACACAACCAATATTATAACAAGTGTATGAAATAATTCAATAAATAAGTGTTTTAATTTACTAACAATTCAGTTAATACCATATCAACCTACTTTAGCACCATACCAGAATGTATCTTAGTATGTCTCACAACCACAACAACCATACCTTATAACTGAGGTATAAAAAAACTTCTCATCACCATGAAGTAATGTCTCTGTGCATTTCTTATAACCCTTCCAACCAAAACCTTATAACTAAGGTATGAATCACACAAATATAGTAAAAACCTAAAATATAAAAATTTCTGCATGTCAACTAGGCCAAGATGAATATATGAGCATTTCAACATGTTTCACTTGGCCTATCCCACTATATAAGAATTTCATCATGTCAAATGGTCCAAGCCTAAAATATAAGTATTTCAGTTTGTGTCACAAAGGATATCCAGCTATATAACCGTTTTAATAAGTATCACTAGGCCAACATCATATATATGAATTTCATCATGTATCATTGGGCCAATAACCTGTATAAGAATTTCAAAATTTAATCATAACACAAGTCATTGAAATAAGGATATCAAAATATAACATCAACAAGCCCAATGGAAAAATATGAAAATTACCATTTAACTTTTATTTATATCATTCATATATCAATTGGTTGTGAAAAATATTTTTCCAGTTAACCTAATAAAAAAACCTAGGTTAATTTATATCACGAAAATAATCCAAAATACATGTCATGATAAACACACTTTAATCCATCAAACAAATTTATATATATTCAAGGGTTCACTCACCTAAATGGTGGCCCCACGCTAGGTCAATAACCGATTATATCCAAAGGGAATCCAGTTTATGATTATATTAATTCTTTTAATTTATTTATCACATGATATATTTTTGCAACAGAAATATTTCACATACGTGAATATTATCTGACCATGTGGTTAAGGTTTTAACCCATATCTTTAACTACCGATAAAATAATTATTTCAATTATAATTATCCATGAGGAAGAAGGTGCATATGATCAAAAGAAGGTTCCTAGATCAAAACTAATCAAGATGAAAACCAACAATGAGCATGGTCAAAAGGTTACACTAAAATGGCTAGAAAAAAAGGTAGGGAAAGGAAAAAAACGAAAAATGACACACCAAGGAATGATTGAAAAATGAGATGTTTGAAACCATGTGCGGTGCTCCAAAAGTACGTAGAGGTTTACCCTTGGTTAAGATGAGAAACTATATATGTGGGAGAATAGAAAATCATCAATCCAATAGTGTTTTAAATACATGATCCAGGAATTCCATGATGTGTAATTATTTTTAGAGGGTTAATCCAAAAAACCCATCACATCATATTAATATTTATTCTAGTCTAATATTACATGATGTGTAATATAATCTACAACATGTATTATTTTCATGTTGTGAATCAATTCATGGCCTATAACTATTCATTACATGTGTCTAGAAATAATTACATAGTGCGTATTAGAGTTACAAAATTTGTAACTACTATGCATATAGGTTTTTAGACAAACATCCTTATAAAAACCCTAATGCACTTTAAAGTTTCTCAACAAACCATGAAATCATAGTAACACTTAACCCATTTACAATTGATCTATATTAATTAAATAAAACATACATCCCAAGAGTTTAAGTCATTTCCCTAATAAAGGATCCCCACTTAGATCCTCTCCGGTTTTCTCATGTTTCCTCATAAACTAAGGCTACATTTATTAAAACAAACAATCAACCATAATAAAAACACAACCACTAAGGATTAAAGATAAGTAAAAACCCAAAAAACGTTTAATGATAAACTAAAATAAGGATTCACCTGAAAAAACATGTGATCTTATAACCTACCCACTATATAACAAATCACCCCAATGTGCTCCAAACATCCCTATGGGGTTTTGGTGAAAACTTCTGGCCATTGTTATCTCATATCAGTCTCTCTCTGCCAGGCCTCATCCTGAACATCTAATGATTCTACAGCACCTGAACTAATGGAATAGATCTATCCTAGAGATGCTTCTTACCATGGCCCATAATTTTTATTAGAACTTATTCAAAGTAATCATCCACACTAAGCCTTACTTATGGTACATATATCATTTGAAAATGTTCTAGATTGTATCTTTCATGCTTTGAAACATGAACAAAATCATGCATGGCATTGTATCATTGTGGAAGGGAGAAAAAAAATACACAACTAAAATGAACCTTGCCGCTATATCAAATTCCCTGATAAACCTGGACGCTAGCATTACCGGTTTCTTCATATGACATTATCCTAATATAGGTGACACCATAAAAAAACATGATGACCAACCCTGAGCTTTTTAGGTCATCTTTGATGGAAATCGTAAGATTTTTTCCTACTCCATGCTATCACCAGACGTTGTGTGATCAATTAAACTTGATCAGACATCTCTTGTAGGATACCGGCCCTAGCAAGAACTAACTCACCTACATCTAGCCAAAAAGTAGTGAATGAAACGGACTACCACAAAAAGCCTAAAAATGAACCATCATGAATGATTCTTGGAAGATGTTATTATATGATAACTCCATAAGTTCTATATGATGCTTTCATGAGACAACAAAATCCAAAAAACATGCTCATAACATATCCTCGAGAACCAGAATAGTCCTCCAAGATTGACCATAAATATAATGATGATTGGACCTACTCAAAATAACTTACTATCCTATATCCATTTTATGACCCTTCTATAAATGAAATATGAATTTAGGATCTCTATTTTAAATGATACTCCTTGGAGAACAATGCAACCAAACTACCTCACACACAAAAGGAATACCAAGATCATCAATTGTGAAGGTCTCATTGATAAGATAAATGTTAGATACCTTCATTAGTCAATACATAATCACCCATACAACATCATTACTATGATTTTTCATAGGAAATATTATTACAAAATTAATAATTACATAATCCCATATCTACTTAGGAATAGGAAAATACTATAAAATCCTAGGTGACCAATGTTGCTCATCTTTCACCTATTGAAAAGTAAAACATATTGTCCAAAAGCCTACAACAACCCTCTTCATTCTTGACCACCATTAGCTTCTATAAAGATTATGATATATATTTATCAAACTGGGATGCACCACCTATATAGAAACATGAAACACTTTCATCACTTCCTCAAGCAATACCATATGAACCCATACTCAACCACAAAAAGTAGAGAATTTACACTACCAAGAGACTATCCGGATGGTGTATCCTCATAATATAAATTGTATCTTAGATCTAAGCCCCCCAGATCAGATAACTTCTTAGTCTTAATATGTCCAAAAGCACAGCTATAACAAATTTGAAATCCAGAGCTACTCGTCCATGAGACTCCTGAACATTGAGATGCATGTCCAAAAAGAGATAAATTACTCACCGCTCATAGTAAGAATCCCATACCACCTCTTATTGTGAATTTTGGTTTAATTTATCAGTAATTAAATTTTCCTTGACTGGTTTATAAGACAACTTGAAGTCAAAATACTATAGATACTCGACCCACATCCCATGTCGATGGTTCTAGTCCCATTGAGAAAAGGTGTACCTAATACTCCTATGGTCTATGTATACCACAAAACTATCTCCCATGATATAATTACTCCAACATATCAGGGAATTTACCCCTACTACTATCTCCAAGTCATGTGTAGGATAATTCCTCTCATGAATCCTCAAGGTTTTGGAGCTATAAGTAACCACTCGATCTTCCTGCATCCGAATTACTCTGAGTCCAACTCTAGATGTGTCATAGTGCATAGTAAAAACATTAATTTAAAATGGTAAAGTGAGAATATATGCTGAGGTTATATTTCCGTTGGGATCCTAAAACACTCTCTCATAAAAATCGTACCAAATAAATATAGTTCCCTTTTTGTCCAGTCTTAACATAAATGCTACCAATTGGAAAAAGTCATGGATAAAGCACATATAATAACCTATTAAACCCATAAAACTCTAAATCTAGAAGACATTATTGGGATTTTACCAAGATAACATGGATAAAACTTTCTCTGGGTCCACTAACGCTCATACCTCTGAGATGACATGGCCCTATAAGTTCAAATTAACAATCCATAAACTGTACATGGTTAGCTTTTTATAATTCTAATATTCTCTCAATGTACTCAAAATTATGTCAATATGTTTTTCATGATAATATAATGACTATTATTACACTAAGATTTCATTGAAAAAAACCACCACAAAATGGTCCATGAAAGGATGAAAGATCATATTCATCCAGTCCATGAATACCCTCAGTGTATTGTTCAAAGAAAATGAAATCACACCGAACTTATACAAAATATACATGATCCTAAAAGTAGTATAAATTTTGTTCGATGGACTCAACCACAACTAAGGGTATCATTATCTCAAATCAATGTTGGAGAATATTTTACAACTTCTCATCTAATTAAACAGATCATCGATGCACAAAAGTGGATACCCATTCATGACCATAATTTGGTTCAATATTTGATAATCCAAACATAATCGCAAAGACCCATAAGACTTCTTAGTGAAGAGAATAGGAGAACACAATAAAGATATAATAGGTAAAATGAAACATTTTTTTTCTAGATATTAAAACTATAACTTGAACTCCTGAATCTCTACTTGTTCTAGTGTTTAAGGTGGGATTAAAAGGGATCTTCTCCCGGAACCAACTCAATAGTAAAATCAATCTATCTATAGGGTGGTAAGAGGTAAAAATCCTCAAGAAGTATGTCCTAAAAATTATCTACCACTAGAAGAAAACATACTACTACATTCCACCATAATCTAGAGAAATAATTAATATCTGATCCATGATATAATCCAATCTGCATTGAATTTGTCCTTTATAACTAGCCTAAAGATTCAACTCACCTTACTGATAATATTGGACTCCTTCTATAGATATGAAGTTAGCAATCCTATGATAATAGTAAACATTAAATTGGTATAGAACTAAACAATACATATTAATAATCATGTTTAATCCAATTATTTCTAGTATATACTTCTCCTAAAAGAAACGATAACCACTAATCTCTAGATATCACACCTTGTAATGTTTGATATTATCAGATAGCACTCTTGATCACAAAATGATGTAACATATATTATGAACCGTATACTTGGGTATTATATTTTTTATGGTTTTTATTAACCCATTATTAATGTCTTTTTTAGTCATTATTTATTTTGTATTCACTTTTTGAAAAAATACTAAAAAATATGCAATTTCCCAATGGTACAACTTAAAAACAATTGACTATTTTTATCCTATCATTAACTACATCGATCCATATGTTATTTTTGAGTATTATATGGTCATTGGGATTCAATCCATATAATTGGACTAACGGATAAATGTGATCATAAGGGTCCCAAAAGTGTTCCATAGATAAAAATATTTTGGGTTGGATAGATTAGACCACCATTCTGTATTTGGAACATAACTCATGCCTCATACATCCAATTGGGATGAATACACAACCATTGGATAGATAATTCATAGGAACACCTATAAAAGCAATGATAATACATTTTCATAATTTTTTATTAGTAAATGAACAAGATAATGAAGGAGGAAAAAGTATGACCTGAATAGTCACCTAGTCCCTTAGGCACTTGACTTATTTAGTGAAAATATGGATTCATTTTCCCATAAAATCACTCCTAACACTCAATATAAGATGTTTATAGACCAGAGGATAGTATTGGAGATGTTGAGATGTTGTTATTCTTATATATGTCTTACTTCACTTTAATGGATTTTTAAACTCCTTGTGATCACTCATAGAGGAATGTGATGAAAATCCAAAGCTTCATATTTTTATAATTTTGAGTGACCATTTTAATTAAATGTTTGTGTGTGGTTTTAGTAATAATTTTTTTATTTAATTGATTTATTTAATGGGTTTTCATGCTGAAAATCATATGATCTTCTTTGGGAATACCAATTCATGTTAGGTTTCACACATCATTCACAAACTCTTCCTCCTCCTTTCCATTATAGTGTTTAGGTGGTTTATATTGGTCAACTGAAAACTCATAAACACTAAAATGGAAAACTACATATATTTCAGGGTATTACAATGAAATAACACACAAACCTGGACAACAAAATGAGTTATTATTTTGTTTACTTTATTATTTTTGGATATGAAGTCATACACAAATCACCATATCATTAGCGGTAGCTGAAAAATAATTTTGTGTGTCTGATTGAACTCTATGAGGTATCCTAGTATAAAATTAGAAAAAATATAATTATATATGTTAAAAAAATATAGATTAGATTATCTAAACCTTATCTCTTAAAGTGATAAAGGATGAGAATCTTGATATTTCTATGGGTTGATCATGCTTAATCAATTTTGTTAATTTCCACTTTAGTTTATGACTTTACATTATATATTGAATTATTCAATCATAAAATACCTTGTTTTCCAAACTACCATTACCATTTTTATTCTCAAAATCAAAACCTCCTTTTTAAATTAATTATATAATTCTCTATTAAGAGATGAACAAGGGTTCCTATTATACTGTAGAAATTATTGTAAAACAAAAAATTTAATTTTATGCGATTGAAAACATGATCAAAATTTGGCACCATTTCTCGGTATCCAAAAGACTTTTTCCACTTTTTATTATTATTTTCCTAATTCCAATTTCAATATTTACCGCTTTCCTTTTACTTGTTTATGTGTTTCTATTATTCTCTCTCTATCTTCATTTTATATCTCTATATCTAATATTATAGTATAACATTATCTTTTATTTTCCCATTTAATTCTTATTAAGTTTGTTTATTTTATTCATATTTCATTAAAAATATAAAAAAAATCATAAATTTGTGGCATGACCAGATATTGAAAAGAAATATTTCTCCAAATTGTCCCAAAAATTAATAAGGAAATTCTCTCACAAATTAGGTCATTTGAGTAGGAAAATGAAGTAACACGATGGAACCACTTTTGAGCCTAAATTGGTCCCAAACCCATCAATAATTGAACCAAATTGGACCCTATAGATATAGGATGCAAATAAAAAAACATTAAAAGTAATGACCACCCATGATGTGGTGTATCAACATGAATACATCAAGTACCCATATGATGAAGAAAAATCTGAGATAAGATTGTGCCTCATCCACCTCCTTCTAACATTCCATGGTCTTCTTGGTGATTGAACTCACAAAAATCTCAAGTATTTTCACAAAGTGTTCTCTACCATGAAACCTAAAAATGTTATGGTGGACCTAATAATGTTTATGATTTTCTCTTTCTCCATGATTGTGTAGCTAAAAACTAGATATTCTATCTTGCTACCATAATTGAAGGACAGAATGACCTTAAATGAATCTTTCTAAAGAATTCTTTCCCTGCCCCCTGAATCACATCAATTAGAAATGATTCTATGAAATTAGACCATTACAAAGATAGACACTTCAATAATATTAGGAGAGATTCAAAAGACTTTACTCAAGTTTTCCCCACCACCAATTTATTGAGAAATTGATAATTTAATACTTTTATGAGGTATTTTTCCCCATGGATTGTGGTATGATAGATTCTATAGATAGTGGTTCCATTGTTGACAAAACTTCTACCATTGCTCATGACTAGATAACAAATATAGCTCAAAATGCACAAAAAATTGGTACACAGGTAATTGATCCCACTCGATGAGTCTATGAGGTAATTAAATCATCCTTCAAATAAAATGTAGATAATAAACCTGATGATATGCATACCCTTCTAATTTAATTATCACAACATCACGGTAATTCACACTCTCTACCAATTCCATTACATATGGGTATTTGTACTTATAAAAATCCTTTTCATAACTAGTTCCCCCAATATTAGGATTCATTTGAGTTTTTTACAACAATATTATTTTAGATTCCATTCCAACAAGTACCCCCTTAAAGAAAGTATCATTGAGCCTAAATCTAATCCCTGGGTGGAAAGCACAACCATAGTGCCGACATAGAGGATACTCAATCTACACCGAACAGAATTGGTATCAATAAGGGCCAATTATGAAACCTTATTATCCCTCACTTCATCATAATAATCACCCCCCTTCAGACGATAAACAAAGACTCATGGAAATGGTTATGAAAATGGAAATCCAAACCCTTATTTCCAATTTTCCACACACTCAGCTATTAAAGACCTATGAACTCAAGTGGGAAAATTGGAAAACACCATTGGAGATATAAAGATGGATGGTTCTGGACGACTACCATCCCAAACTATTTTTAATCAAAATTATAAAAGTGATGTATGTGAAATATAAATTTTAGTGTTAAATAAGGTTATTATTCAAATGATTTCACCCAAAAGGTAGGTAACCATTTTAAAAACTCTCCTTCCCTACTCACAAAATATTCTAATGAATAAAAAAATAAAAAAGGTAAACAAATTATCATTGAGGATTCCACTAAAAAATCTATTCCTCTTCCTATCTCTCAAAGACTCCATAAATCTATGAAATTTTTTGACAATGAAATTGATAATGAAATAATGGATAAATTTAATAAAGTACAAATTAACACTTCTTTATTGGATATAGTTAAACAAAATTCCTCATCCCGCAATATTTCTTATAGAACATTTCTCCCATAGTTTATTATTGATAAGTAATGAGAGAGTAAACATTATATAAAATGTATTTTCCTTAATACAACAATTGATTCCAACCAAATGCAAGGATCCATGTACTTTAACAATACCTTGAACCAAAGGGGTGACTTTATTTTTAGATGAAATGATTGATTTAGGTTATTACATTAATGTAATGACTCACTCTCCGTATACCTATATGTAGGTTGGAGAACTTTAACCTACAATCATGATTGGAAAACTTTCCAACTAGAGTATAACACACCTATGAGGAGTGATAAAGAACATCTTTATAAGAGTGAAGAATATCATATTCCTATAATACTTCAACATTATTGAGATGAGAGATACTTGAACGCAAGGAATTTTTTTTCTTATACATGGAATTACATTCTTAAAAACAAAAAAGAAAATATCCAATGTTAACAATGGTATTCTATACATACTGTTAAATGGGGAATGGTATGTTTCAATACACTTGATTCTTTGAAACGCCCATCGAAGAGAACTCTCCTAGTAATTTATATTTGATGGAATTTGACTCTAATGATACAAACACACACAAAATTCTTCCCTAAAACCATACTCAAATTCATTTCCCTCTTATTCACCCTTAGTTGATTTGAATTTTGATTCATTCTTTGAGTGCCTTTGAGTTCAAAAAGTGTAATTTTTTTGATTTAGTTGATGAGTGTGTTTACTGTGAGGTACCCATGACCATTGATAATTATGAAAATATCATTTCCATATATTCTATTTTCACGGACAATAAATATGAGTAGATAAACTATTTTACAAACCTCACTCCACCTAAATCCCCTCCCTCAATCCAAAAAACAGTAGTGTTTTAATTAAAACCACTTAAATATAATTTAAAATATGTTTATCTTGAAGGAATTTACTAGTTTCCTACAACTATTTATAAAATAATCTCTTAAAAATATGAATTAAAACTACTTGACATATATAAAGAGTGTAAATAGGTGATATAATAGAAATCAGATGATATTCCCAGGATTATACCATCTATTTGTATGTACCATATACTTTTATATAATGTGGCTAAACATTTAATAAATATCAACATTGGTTAAACACCAATCTCTTGGAAGTGGTTATATTAAAAGTCAGTAAATTGCCTGCTACTGGGATCTTCTATCCTATATATGATTGTAAATGGGTTTTCCTAGTGAAAATTGTGCCTAAAACACTAGAATAATGGTTGTGTCAAATGAATGGAATGAATTTCTTCAAATAAATGTGAAAAATAGTTAGATATTCTGTATTTAATACCATCAACTGAATCAAGCCATAAGAAATGACCAATTTCATCATCATTTCATTAATTACATGTAAGAAATACTGGCTGGTATGTCCCATTATAGTTTCCATGATGTCTATTCGAGTTATTTTCAAATCCATATAGCCCTTTAGGATCAAATTAATACAAAATTTACATCTCATTGGGAACATTTTTATATAGGAGGATTCCTTTTGGTCTATGTAATTCCACTAGTACATTTTAGCGATGTATATTGAGTATTTTTTCTGAGTACCTTGATTATTGTATAAAATTTCTTATGGATTATTTCTTGGTTTATGTATTTTCCTTTGATGAAAGTTTGGAATTCCATGGTTCTATTATGTTACATTATGCTGAAAAAGACATCCTATTAAATTTTGAGAAATGTTATTTCATGGTTGAGTGGGGGATTGTTCTTGAGAATGTTATTTCAAATGAGGGAATTCAAGTGGATAAGAAAATAGAATTATTTTCATCCCTTCCATATCCAATTTTTTTTTGTAAGGTGTGGTATTTCTTAGTCAAGGTGGTTTTTACCATAGATTGATTAAAGAATTTAGTAAGACCAATATTAAAATAACCCAATTATTACAAAAAATTTTGATTTTTGATTTGATAAATAATTGTGAGGATGATTTAAATTCACTAAAAAGGAGTATCACATCACCACCCATAATCCAACAACCATTTTGGGATACCCCCGTTCAAGCTTATGTGTGTTGCCATTAATTTTGTATTTGGGGAAAATTTATCAATGTGGGTTGAGAAGGCTCCTAATGTCATTGTGTATTCCTCGTATACCCTTGACCCTACCCAGGTGAATTACAAAACCCCTGAAAAATTACTCATTTATATTATGTTTTCCATGAAAAAAATCCATTCATGTATTCTTGGGTCAAAATTAAATTTGTTTTATGATCATTGTGCCCTTATTTTTTTTTGTGAAGATAGATGAAGCTGATCCTTACATCATACGATGGATTCTCATCCACTAGAAGTTTGACAATGAGATTCAAGATAATAGAGGAGTGTTAAATGTTGTAGATTCCCACAATAGTAGGGTATCCCCACCCTTGGACTACCATTTTGACCCAGCCCTCCCCACTAGAGAACTCTTTCCTCATGATAACTTTTGTTATGTTGTGGACCTTACCCATTAATATGAAGAAATTATAAATTTTCTAGTAGCAACTAGGGTCCCCACTAATTTTAACATATCAAAATCCAAGATACATATGTATGATTCATGATGATACATTTGGGATGAACCATACTTGGGGATAATTTATAGTGACCAAGTAGTATGTATGTGTGTCCTTGACCATACGTTCACATTAGTTTTTAGTTTCTTTCACACTTTAGCTTATGGGGGTCACATTGGATCTCAATGTATATATCAAAAGGTCCTTGACTATAGAATATATTGAGAAACATTATATATATATATTTTAATCAATTATATAATTCATGTAGTTAATGTAAATTCATAGGAAATGTATCTAAGTGGAATGAAATTCCCCAATAACCCATGTTATTTTTGGAGACATTCGACGCATGGGGCATTGAATTCATTATGCCTTTTATGAATTCATTTATAATTTTGTAAATTTTATTGGCTATTGACTATGTCTTTAAATGGTTGGTAAAATAGGCCACCAAGACCTATGACTCTTAAGTGGCAGTTGGTTTTGTAAGATCCTAGATTTTCAGAAGGTTTGGTTTGCCAAGATCCATTATTAGTTATCAGGGATCACATTTTTTCAACCACAACATGAAAAATTACTCCATTATAATGGGGGTTTTCATAAATTATCCAGTTCATATCACATTAAAACTATTGGAAAAGTAGAAATTTCAAATCATTAAGTTAATAGAATCTTGGAAAAAATTTTACAACCCAATATGAAATGGAATGAACTGACCACAGTTTCCCAGATATGGTGCCTTATTTGATTAAATTGGCATGTAAAAAAGGAATAAGCATCCCAAAGGACCAATCAGTTTAGTATTCTTGAATAAACTAGATACATATATGGAACACATTTTACATTTTAAAAGGAAAAAATATGATACATAACAAAATCTAATAAACTGCATCCTTGAAAACTCAAAGAAAGATCTCTTCTTCTCAACCTGGGGAAGAACAAATATTTGAAAGGGGTGAGCTCAAATTATCAATATGGGTATGAAATACAATATAAGATATCATAACATAATCATTAGTCATATTAAAACATGTGACTTTAACAAAAACGTGAAAACATAAGGGTAGGAATAAGAGCTGAGTAAGTAATGCCATAAATAAACATAATCATGGGTATTCTACTTGTCAAATAACCACTTGAACCATACATTTTATTTTCATAATGTGGTAATGCATAATGTGGGACAACATAACCATACCATCGAGGGCTCGTTCTAAGACCATAAATAATCATTTTGTCAAGGCATTGTGTGAAGACCGTTGTTTGTCTCATGAGACTTACCAATGCACTAAGGGGCTATAACGGACCCTAAAAAACACTTAATATTTCCAATGAATTCCATATATAAAAGGGGTTAACATAATCAAAAAATACATTCATATTGAAACTAACATATGAAATGTAAATAACATTCCCCAATCATTGAGCATAAACACTATCCATTCAGAATAATATGGTGAATGATATCAAAATAGAACATCCATAGTCAGAATTTCCAGAAAAACTTAAACAAAATATTTTAGATGATATCAGAATAGATAAATCTCAATTAAGTAAAACATTCAACAAAGGATGTTGACATAGATGAATATATTTATAAATGAGACCATTGAGAAATTGTTGAGGTAATAATCCTTAAACATCCCAAAGTGTCACATAGCACCATGAAACATTGAAATCATAATCCCTTAGAATATCATGAGAATTAGGAGACTCTTGATACAATATAACTAAGGGAATTACATACACCACAAGAAATAAAAAATGGTGAATACGACATATATCACATAAAAGATAATGATAGATGATAAATTTTTTTTACTTTTGAAAGAAGATTCATTTTGGAAAATCATTTATATTTTCCATGAAATCATATTTTAAACATTAATATACCATAAAAAAATATAAGGAAATTTAAATTATATTTTCAGCATAAATGATGTCCCACTGAAGTAAAATCATGTTAATAGAGTTCTAAAGATTCTTTATAAATAAAACAATTTAGATCATTTTAAGGTAAGTATTAAAGAGAATTTTAAAGTGGAAAGGCACATTTGTTTTCTTAAATCCAAAAATGTTCTAAGATTATTTTTCATGATAAAATTATTGTTTTTATTAAACTAATGGTGGCGTAAAACAGATTTTTAGTACACTTGAAAATGGGTAAGAATTTTAAAATATCTCTTGAACCGGGTTTGTATTTCAGAAACAATTTTGAAAGTTCCTTTTAAAACATGTAACTATCCATAAAATAATGTATTATTATGTTTAGTTAACATATATATATATATAACACTAACATAGAATTTATTAGGAGTATATAATAATACCCAATAGTTTCATTTAGGTAATCAGACAATAAAAGTAACCCAAATGAAAATGGTGGTTCGGGTTGAAAAACCCTTACCACTTTGTAATCAATCGATTCGTATTCCCCAAAAATAATAATATTAAAACGATACAACGAATACCATGAAAATAAATATATTCATGATATCTTATATCAATAGGAATTATACATACACCATACATAAGTATAATTAATGAATATGGGAAACATCACAAAAATGGAAGTGAGATAAAGAAACCCCCTACCTTATGTCTGAATGTGTTCCATTCTTGAACTTATGTTAGCGGAATATGAACTTAGACTTATTAATAACTTATTTAATAACTTGTTATACATGTATTTATTTTATCATAATTAGTTTTAGTTTATTTATTCCCTTCTTGATAAGTTATTTTTTTGAATTTTGTTGTTCCACGATGTTTGTTTTCTTTATTTTCCAAATCAGTTCACTTATTCTTAAGTAATGGAGTTCTTGTTGAATGGATGTAAATCTCCACTGTTGAATTCGATCATTATTTATGATCATATATAGGTTTTATTGGTCGATTATATAATTTGGTTACATGGAATGTGGATTAAGTATTATATATAACTTTAATGATAACTGTTTCAGTTAATTAATGGGTTTTGATTACAACAAACTCATTTTTCTGTATAAATTACCACTAGTTGTATACAGAGATTAAAAAACCATAAATATGGGGTATTACATATATAATAATCTATTTCAACCATAACAATAATGGTTTCTTGACCATAATTGATAATGATAATAGAAATCAAAAGCCTATCGCACTTGAATGTGGAAAATTGACACATCATGGATGGTGTTCTTGATACTAGTATAAAAGAAGGATAAAGGAAGAGAAGATGATAAATTATTAGACTATCATGAAAACATTCTAAAACATGTTAGGTACTAGAGTCATCCAAACATTTGGATAAGGAGAGGTAAGAATAAAAAAAGAAAACAAATGAACTTGAAAGGATGGATAATGAATTGAAAAGAGTAATTTACCTCTTGAACAAAACTTCCTTGAGAGCCTTTTTAACGGTGAGTTTTTTGTCTTTTTAGGAGACCAAGGATTTCCAGAAATGGGATAAGAGGTTGGGAGGATATTTGGAAAGAATTATGAGAGGGAACAAGTCTTGAGAGGAGTTAAGAGAAGAGGGAGTGATGTGGGGTTTTTATAGTGGAGGGGAGAGGGGATTTCTCAATTTTATATTCATTAATATATTATTTCTCCACAATACAAGGAATAGTGAGTCTTACATGACCAATAAATGTAAATTTATCATGTGATTCTGAATCAATTTGGCTTACATCAACAGAACATCATACATGACTCTATAATTAGTGTATTTAGCTTATTTGGTAAATTATGGTATTTTATTATTCATTAAAAATTCAAGTATTTCAAAAAAAATCCCAAAAAATCACCCCAACCATTTTTGAAATGTAAAATGAAAAAATAAATTCCATTTTTCATAATTAGTTTTTTAAATATGATTGATTTTATATTTAATGAAAACCATAATTTATTCTAAAAAAAGTTTTAAAACATATATTTACTTATTCCAAAACATAGGTATATCTTACTCCAACATGAATATTATTTATATACTATCATAGTAAAGGTTACTATTCATTAGGGTGTCTCACTCTTCATAAGGGTATGGTACAATTCACAAGGTTAGGTTACTATTCACAAAAAATTATGTTTTTCTTATCGGACTACAAATAACTTACTCATTGCAACCGTGTATGTCAGATTTTTGAAATTCACATAATAGAAGTGACAAACTTATATTTACATGGCTAGGTTATAAAAAAGTGGTGTTTGTGGAGACTCAGTGATCCATGCATTCTATAATAAATCTATTTGTAAATTCTTGGGGGGTTATATTATCCCCTCCTAATAAAAAATTCATCCTCGAAACTTGAAATTGAGCTTTGAAAGTTAATTGTTGATACCTGAAAATTACCTTATAGAAACCCACATAGAAAATAGGTTTAATAAAATATACTCTTAAAAAAAGTTAATAGAGATGAGGTTTCACCCTAAAATGTATGCTTTTGAATGAGGTGACATTAGTTGGATGAAAAAAACTAGACATAGAAGAAAAATATAACTATGATGTTCTAATGGAATATGATAGAGGACATGTTCTGATGAATGTTCATCATCATAGTTACTTTTTTATTATAAGGAATAAAAACATCCAAAATAAGAAAAAACAAGAAAAAAAGCCAAGAAGTATAAGGGGGCCTGAAATGGTGAAGGACAAGGGCATCCCCTAGAATCAAATTGACCCCCTCAGGTTTCGAAGAGAAAATATCATGGAAACAGACAGGGTAGTGGCCAAGGGCTTCCAAAGATGCCAGGTAATCTGACACTTTTTACCTTCATGCCAAGAATTTAGAACTTTGATGTGGTTGTTGATCATGCCTTTACACTTTCTTAATGTTTATTGCTACAAAACTATAAACAAAAAATTAAATTCATATATATTATCAATGATAATGATAATATGAAATATTTTTATCTAAGACTATTTTTCTTGAGTCGAGGGATTATTCCACTCTATAAGAGTATAAATATACATTTCTACTTTTAAAATCATCATTTTATTGTAGTTTAACTATCTATACCTAATCACATAGCATGGGTTATTCCATTTGGTGAAGTAACACATTAACCTCTAAAAGCTCATACAACGATCAACATAAAACAAATCATAAATGGTTGAAAAATTACAAAATATAATGATTCAGCACATTATAATGAAGTCCTCTAAATTTCCAAGATGAACATATCATTAACACTTAATAAAAAAGAAGTTTCTCTAAAATTCACATTCCAAACATGTAAATAACTTCTTCTAGTATCTTCTTGAAATATCATAATAACTTGAATTTTCATAAAAACCATATTGGAAATATGAATTCTTCCATATTCATTAAGTAAGATACATGTTATTGGATATATTCTTTAAATACCAAAGTGCTATAAACTTCATTGATGATAGAATATAACACTTCTTTTCATGTAAATAATCAGTTCCAATGTAGTCAATACATATGAGAATCAATCATTTCATCATCATTATATCAACATCAGATATATATTAAGGGTTGTATTTCCCTCAGTGAAGTTTTTTTCTAAAAAGGTTAACATTCCACTACATCACTTTTCCTTTGTACTATTCATCATATGACCTCAAATACTTAATGAAAGAGTACTGCAGTATAATCCTTATATATCTCATAATTCATACAACCAGTACATTACTGAAAATATATACAAATGGAATGATTCTTGACTAGGCATATCAATCATTCTACTTTATCTATGGTCGGATAATAACTTTTTCATTATCCAAAATCATCATTTGGGGTATATTCCTTTAACGATTGGGACATTGATTCGCATAGTTTACCGTATCCTTGCAATTGAAGTAATGTACATTGGAAACCAATTTCTTACACTTGTAATCATGAACTTGGTGTCATTTTTCTCCTCACTTTTAGTAAACACCCATCCCCTTCATGGTTTTACTGGGGTGATTCTTTCTACATTTATCACATGTTAGAAAATGCATCATTACCTTCTTCCCTTTATCCCCATAGCTCTTTCTCATCCTCTTATTATTTTGGTTCCCTTCAAATACATATGACTCAGATAAGTCTTTACATACCTTGTTAACACATGATATTATTTCATCATATGATGAGGATACCTGGGATACAATCTTCCTTTGAAATGATGGATTAAGACCATTAGAGATCTGATACATCTAAATCTTTACATCTCATGCATTGGTGAAGCTATAATTCCTTCTGCTAGGCACCATATCTAATGAATTCCATATTATATATTAGCTCATAAAATTATGAACTGTCTATAAATCTTATCATGGTATATCACATAGGATAAATTTATGAATCGTAAATCCTAGAACCATATACTTTGGTTACATTGGGGACATAAATCCCTCACAATGGTGGGTAAATAAAATGTGAATTATCCTAAGCATATACCCCGGGAGTGAAAACCAAGATTAAAAAAAGTCATGTTGTCGTGTACCAGGATACCCTGGGTCAATCCTGAAACTCCTTGTTGGAGTTTTCACTCCTAAGTACATTTGTGCCAGATCCATCTCTACTTGTTTGTATCCAGACAAGAATTTATTTGCAATAATAATCCACATAATATTTTACTTACCAAAATTCTAGGATATTCTTATTTCTTTATCCTCAAAGGCCATCTTATGGATTTTTTCCCTTACCTACATTTTCTAAATCTAGTTCCCATGGTTTTTACTAATCTTTTTATGATACCAACTACAAGGACCCAACCCCAGTTTCTCGGAGTCGGTGCCTTATTTGATTAAATTGGTATGTAAAAAAGGAATAAGCATCCTGAAGGACCGATCATCTTAGTAGTATTGAATAAACTAGATACATACATGGAACCCATTTCACATTTTAAAATGAAACAAAATATGATACATAAAAAAATCTAATAAACTGCATCCTTGAAAAATAAAAAAATTATCTCTTTGTCATAACATGGGGAATGAAAAACATATAAAATGGGAGAGATTAAATGATCAGTTAGGGTAAACAATACAGTGAAATATATCATAACATTAACATTAGGCATATAAAAACATGTAACATTAACAAAAACATGAACACATTATGGCATGAATAAGATCTGAGTATGTAATGCCATAAATAAACATAATAATTGGTATTCTACTAGTCTCACAACCACATGAACCATAAATTATATTTTCATAATGACAGAATTCATAATTTGGGAAAACATAACCATACCGTCAAGGCCTCATACCATGACCATAAATAATCATCTTGTCAAGGCCTTGTGCCAATACCATAGTTTGTCTAATGAGACCTACTGATACACAAAGGGGCTATAACAGGCCCAACCCAACAATTACTATGTATAATGCATTCCTAATATGAAAGGGGTGAACATAATCAACAAATACATTCATATTGAAACTAATATAAGAAATGTAAATAACATTCCCCAATCATTGAACATAAACACTAACCATTCAAAATAATATGGAAAATGATATCAAAATAGAACACCCATAGTCAGAATAACCAGAAACCCTTCATCAACATATTATAGTTGATATCTTAATTGATAAACCTAAACTAAGTACAACATTAAAAAATGGATGTTGACATAGACGAATATATTTATCAATGAGACCATTGACCAATTCTTGAGGTAATAATCCTTAAAAATTCCAAAGTGTCCCTTAACACCATGAAACATTCAAATAATAATCCATTAGAATATCATTAGAATGAATAGACTCTTCATATGATATATCAAGGGGTAGTACATACACAAAAAGAAATAAATAAGTGGTGAACAAGGCATATATTTCATAAAAGTTAATGAGAGATGAGACAAAATCTCTTTTACTTTTAAAAGAAGATTCCTTTTGAAAAATCATTTATATTATTCATAAAATCATATTTTAAACCTGAATATCCCATAAATTAAAATAATAGAACATTAAAATTATATTTTATTCATAAATTATGTCCCACTAAAGTGAAATCAGGTAAAAAAAAGTTCTTAAGGTTCTTTATAAAAAACATTTTAGAACATTTTAAGGAAATTATTAAAGATAATTTTAAAGTGGAATGGAAAATTTGTTCTATTAAATAGAAGAAATGTTCCAATATAAATTTTCATGATAAAATGAGTGTTTTTATTAAACTAATGGTGGCTTAAAATAGATTTTTTAGTACATTAGGAAAAGGGTATGAATTTTAAAATATCCATTGAATGAAGTTTGTATTTCAAAAACAATTTTGAAAGTTAATTTTAAAACATGTAACTATCAATAAAATAAGGAATAATTATGGTTTATAAAGATATATATAACACTCAAAAATAATTTATTATGAGTACATAATAATAACCAAGAGTTTAATTGAGGTAATTAGACAATAAGTGTAACCCGAATGAAAACGGAGGTTCGGGTGGAAAACACTTAAAACTTTTAATCAATCTATTCGTATGCCGGAAAATTAATAATATTAAAATGATATATTGAATAAAATTAAAATAAATATATTAATTATATGTTTAAACAATGGGAATTATACATACTCCATACATAATTATTAATAGTGAATACGGGAAACCTCACAAAAATGGAAGCGAGATAAAGAAACCCCTTACCTTAAGTCTGAATGTGTTCTGCTCTTGAACTTAAGGTCTTGGAATATAAAATTAGAATTATTAATAACTTACTTCAGAACATTTTAGACATTTATTTATTTTATAATATTTATTTTTAGTTCATTTTTTCCTTCTTGATAAGATATTTTATTGAATTTTGTTGTTCCGTAGTGTTCATTTTCTTTATTTTGATAATCGGTTCTCTTGTTATTAAGTAATGGAGTTCATGTGGAATGGATGTAAATCTGCAGAGTTTAATTCGAATATTAATTATGATCATCTATAGGTGTTATTTTCATTTATATAATTTTGTTACATGGAAGAAGGTTGAATTATTATATAGACCTTTAATGATAACTATTTCAGTTAATTTATGGGTTTTGATTACAATGAACTCATTTTTCTTTATAACATAATACCATTTGTACAAAGGGATTAAAGAAACTTAAATAGAGTATATCACATATATAATAATACGGTTCACCCATAACAATAATTTTTTCATGGCCAGAATTGTTAATGATAATAGAAATTGAATGCCAATCATCATTGAATGTGGTAAATTGACACATCTCGGATGGCGTTCTTGATACTAATATAAAAGAAGGTAAAAGGAATAGATAATGATAACTTATTAAACTATCTAGAAAAAATTGAAGTACATGTATGGTACTGGTTTCATCACAACATTAGGATAAGGAGAGGAAATAATAGAAAAATAAAACAAATGAACATGAAATGAAAGAAAAAAAATTGAAAAGTGGAATTTACCTCTTGAACAAAACATCCTTGAGAGCCTCTTTAAGAGAGAGATTTTGGTCTTGTTATAAGTCCAAGGATTTCTAGATGTGGGAGAAGAGGTTGGGAGGATATTTGGACAGAATTTGGAGAATGAACAAGGCTTGAGAGGAGTGAAGAGAAGATGGAGTGATGTCGGGTTTTTATAGTGGAGGGGAGAGGTGATTTCTCAATTTTATATTCATTAATTTATTATTTCTCCACAAGATAAGGAATAGTGAGTCTTCCATGACCAATAATAGTAATTTTATCATGTGAATCCAAATAAACTGGGCTTACATCATCATAACAGCATACATGAATCAATAATTAGTGTATTTAGCTTATTTTGTAAGTTATGATATTTCACTATTCATAAAAAAATTCAAGTATTTCAATAAAATCCAAAAATGTCCCCCCAACCATTTTAAAATGTGTAAAATCCAGAAATGAATTCAATTTTTCGAAAATAATTTTCTAAATATGATTAATTTAATATTTAATTAAAATCATATTTTATTCTAAAAAATAGTTTTAAAACATTTATTTACTTATTCCAAAACATAGTTATATCATACTACTACTTGAATATTATTTATATAATATCATAGTTAAGGTTACTATTCATTCGGGTATATCACTATTCCTAAGGGTATGTTAGTATTCATAAGGTTAGGTTACTATAAACCAAAAATATCTTTCTCTTATCAGACTCCAAATAACTTATTCATCGCAACCGTGTATGTCAGATTTTTGAAATTCACATCACATAACTGAAAAACACATGTTTACTTTGCTAGGTTATAACAAAGTGGTGTTTGTAGAGACTGAGTGGTCCATGCATTTTATTATAAATCTATTTGTAAATTCTTGGGGTGTTACAGGAAAGGCTAGAGTTTCTGATTTCTTTATGCGCTTTGGGAATATCGTACAAAATTTAAGATCCCAATTGGAATTTCACCATATAGGATTGTGTTGTAAAGGATTTTCACCTCCCAAAAGAGGTATAACACTATGAATATTTGGATGTAAAATAATTTAATATGAATCTTTTATATATAGCTGAGTAAAGAAAGATATAGATTCAGGAGTTGGAATAAATTAAACTTGATGCATAAGAGTACTTATAGGTTTATAAAGAGAAGATAAATCCTATCCATGATGAGATGATACATCCGTGGAAGTTTCCTATTGGTGAGAAAGACATCATGTAAAATTCCAGGATAAAGCTCCAATAAGGTATGATTCGTTCCAGATAGATTAGTCCTGATACTATTACTAATGACTACCCTTTTGGTTCAATATAGGTTTTAATGAGAAGATTGGACAATGGTCTTCCATTAAAGATACTAGCATTAAACACTTCTATAAATATTTTAAAAGCAACCGATGGAGGAAATCTAGGTGATAGATTTCATATATGACACTAATTAGTAGGGTGTACCTTCTCCCTACCTTAATTTTTTTGTATATTTAATTAAATTTATTTTATTGAGGAAAATGTAATTTTTATGTGTGCGGGAGGGTTACATAGAATAGTTAATATTTAAATTTAGGAATATAGAAAAAATACAAAAAAAATCCAAAAAAACAAACATTTCTATTTCTTACTTTTTCATTTAAAAAAATGTTGATCTTATAGAGAATGTTTAAAATAATTTTTATTTCTTGAGTTAATTTTGGGGAAAATTAATTTGTTTTTGTGAAAATGGTTTTCATGTTTATGTTTATATGGAATCAATTTCTAAAATTTTTATTTTAAAATCAATCTTATGAGTTTAAGGGATTTTTGTAACCCATGCATCATTAACATAGACTAATATTTTTAATCCCATACCCAAGATACATTCTAAGACATATATTATATATTATTCCATTTAATGTTTTTATAAAGATTATAGGGTCTTGTATTGAAACTATTACTTTCCTTGATTCTATTTTAAGGCATTAGATTAAAGTGTTCTACATTCATGATTAAGGTAACCGTTCATTGAAAATCCATTGGAACAATTAACATCTATTTTTGGCCACCTTTACATTTTTCTATTTTTAAGCCTTAGAGACAATAAAATTTATATTAGGTGACCACATTACAAGATAACATATAATTACATACCCATCACTTGTGTATATTCTTGTTTTATTTTCATCAACTATGGGGTAGAGGGTGTTTTCAGGGGAATTTTTGGGAAATAGTCAATGTTTTTGGTTGATAGAAAAGGAGCCTACATTTTCCTTGGATCGTGGGTTGAAAATAAATACTATTTTATTGTTTTATACATGTTTCCCATTTCACATAAAATTATTGTTGTAAAAAATATACAGTTCTGTACATTTAAAGAATGAAAGAAATAAAAATTAATGGAGGAAAGAGGATGTTTACTCATTATTATTTACTGATCGACTATATTCCACAGAAAATTGATAATGGGATAATGAGTTGGAAGTGATATACTTTGTGAGGGGTAAAGTGTGTACATTAATTTTGAAAACTTTATGAATTTTAACAAGTTTTTTCCTAAGAGATCAAACACTCCTCTTCTACCTTAGATTTTTAAAAATTATATCCTACTAACCATTGAACCTCATAAAAGACTGTTAGAAGTCCTCTTGAGTAGAACATTGTTTCTACTAGTAGAGAAATTATAATTTTGGTAAGCATATGGTAAGGTCATATGAGCTCTGGGAAAAGAACACAGCTCCACTTTCAAACGTTCCGTGAGTGAAAAGGGAAACATTATAGCTGAGGTAGTTTTAGAAATGTTGTATGGGAAAACAAATAAAGTGAACAAAATATTAATTTGAGAAAAAAATGATAGGATAATTGATTTCATAAATGATACATGATGTTTTTCATTTCAAAATAATTTATAATGATCTATCTCCTTTGATTTATGAATAAGACATGATTATGATATAATAATTTTCACTGGAGTACAAAGGTTTAGGTGTGGGGGTGTGATCAAGCAATGATATAACATATATTACCACATATATAATTATTTATTACATTTTTATTGGTTTTATAATCCCATTATTGAATCCTTTTCACTAATTATTTATTTGCAATTCACTTGATGAAGTCATGCTTAAAAATATGAAATATCTAAATGGACTAATTTGACATCACATCAATTTTTCCATCATATCATTCACTACACTAGTAAAAATTTTATAATTCATTTTTTAGTATTATTTGTTCATTAGGATTAAATTAATTTAACTGGACCAAATCCCGAGTGTGAGCAAAAGGTGCCAAAAAGTGGCCTAATAGTGAATACATTTTGGGAGAGTTAGATTGGACATCCCTTTAGTATTTGGGACATAAATCAGGACTCATACATCTAGATAGGATGATTCCACCTCCACTAGACATATAACTCGAATTTCCACCTCTACAAAGAATTTGGGGAAATTTTTGTGGGTTTTGGTCAGTCAATCATCTTGATGAATAAAGTGAAAAAAGTATGCCATTAATGGTCACATAGTCCCTTAATAACCATGCTTATGTTTTTGGATATATTGATTCATTTAACCATAAAATCAACCTTCAACCTAATTATCTAATTTATATTAAAAATATGATAGTATTGGATCTCTTTATACTATATTCATCACATTTGTGGATTCCTCCCCTTTCATGGAGTTCTAAACTCCTTGTGATCACCTGGGGAGGAACGCAATGCAAATCATAGGTTCCAGGTTTATGTGTTGTTTTTATTCATTGTATATTCTTATTTAATTTAGTTATGTAAAATTTCATCATAGTAAAACTCATATTATCATGTTTTGGGGTACCCATTCGTGTGATGTTTCACACACATTCCCTATATCTTCATCAACCTTTCAATTGTAGTATTCTTGTGGTTTATATTTGTTAATTGAAAACTCATATGAACTACCATAAACATGTACATTTATATCATGGTATCTAAAAAAATAAAACAAAAAACATGAAAAAAGAGTTATTCATGTGTTTCCATGGTGAGTTTTGATTATGATGTCAAACACAGATAACCCTATTATCGATGTTAATAGGTGAATCATTTTACATTTCCGACCGAACCCTAGGTGGTATACTAGTATAAAATTTCTAAAAATATAGTTATAGATTTTATAAACTACTAAATAAATGATCTAAACCCTATAAATTGAAGTGTTTAAGGATGCACCTCGTGATATTTCCTTGAGTTGATCGCACTTAATCAATTTTTGATAAATTTACACTTTGTTTTATCACTTTCCTTTATCTGTTGGCATCATCAATCATCAAACCAAAAGTTTTACAAAAATTGAATTCCCCTTTTAATCTCATAATCAAAATAACATTTTTAAAATAATTATATAAGGCTCCATCTAGAGATGAACTCATGTTTCAACTATATTATAGAAATTCTTCTAAAACTAAACAATTAATTTTATAGGAACGACAACATGATCAAATAACAATGGTGTTTCAATGTTGAAAACACCATCCATGATTTCCATATCCAAGAACAAAATGTAAAAAAAAGAGAAGATAAAGAAGAATTTGATGCTCCTGTATCAAACATAACACAAAAATTGGTAGATGATATAAGAATAAAACCTCTGACAGTAGATGGTCTTACATCCACACTAGCTAGAGTAGTCTTCACAACATATAGTTGAATGGCCCCACATCCATAGGATCCATCCTGAATACCCTAATCAATACACTATTCATGGTACTTCCATTCTTGAAAAGGGGTAACATAACCCCTACCTCAACTAGAACATCCCTTGGAACCCCAACTACCTGTCTGCTAAGGTGTAGTTGATTCCTTCCCAGACTTTGGTACTTGTCATGTTTCCCAGTATGTGATATGATAACTCATACCCCAAAAAAACCTCTTTTGGTGGATAAACCTACCACAAGTGTGACACTCCAAATTTGGGTTTGCATACTATGGCCATTTGTGTCCCATCTTTCCTCACTGATATCACTATAAAGGAAGATTGTACTAAGATATCTACCCACTACCTTGACTTATCGGAGTATGGTTTCCCTGAAAAAAAAATGTCAAAGCGATACTTAACTACACTATAAGTAGAGTTCAAAAATATCACTACTAAAATATCCTGGATGCTTCTTGGGGCCTCCCTCAAATGTCCAGCTATTATGAGGGACTGATTTATCAAATATAAAAAAATTATCAGATGGAACTCATTCACCTACGACCTGATCTCATAGGGAATACCGTGCTAAAAATTTTTCATCCTAGAAATCTCATAAGCATACAAAGACAACGTAAAGAACTATATGTTTATGAAACATTTACTATATTACATCATTGACAAAACCTTCTGCGTCAGGTGCTTGAACTCATGATCCTCATCATCCATACATGTCTCATGATAGAATTGGTTTAGGAACTTCATCTCAAAGTCATTATAGGATAATTTCTCTTGATACCTTCCCTTCTACAGAATATTAGAGCAACTAATAGATTGTACAGGAAGAATACACACAAAAATATTCACCCTCCATTCTATGGGTGTCTCAAGATGATTAATTATCATCAGTACTGACTTGATTCCTATATTTTTTTGTGTAGGGCCCTCCCTCCATAGAGAACATAGATGGATGTTGTAGTTGAAACTCTCTCTTTAGCTTAGACATCAAAGGAATGGTGTGAAAAATATATATTTCGCTATATATCATGAAAATAAAGAAGATTCTGGGAGGTTAAACATCCATTTGATCCTTAGGAACCACAAGAAGCACTGGTTCACCATCCTTATGAGAATGTGGATTTCCACTCTCCTAAATCTCAACATGAAGACAATGAGGAGGAATTTTCTTTACAAGACAATCAATCTTCTTATAATAATAGGTTTAACTAAAAGTACAACCCCAAAAGGTGACAAAAAATAAGAACAAATAACTCTTGGTCTATCTAGACATTGATTACAAGTGTTTTAGAATTACATAATGGTTCATTTATTTCATTTATCTGGCATAATAGATATCTCATATCACATCCCAATCCGAATGTATATATCACATGAAATAAATATATGTCCCTACCATGAAAAATACATGTTGATATATATATATATACCTACATTCCTATTATGATGCATGCATACTCATATCGCTCCATACTAGTCCACAAGTATAAATCTAATGAATCAATAACCTTATAAGGTAATAACTGCAAAAAACATGTGAATAACCCAATGTGAAATAACATTAACTGTAACAAGAACTCACTATAAACAGAAATCCACCCCTAGTCACTCATATTTTCCCTTATACAAGGGTATGATACTCCCATGAAAAATATTATTAAAAAGTACTAAAACATCCAAGAGTTCATTCAACATTTCCAAAATAGTATGAAATAGAAAAGTAAACTATAAATAACAATCCACCCCTGGGATCTAGTATTTTCCACTCTACATGGGTAAGATACTCTCATGAACAAGATTATTAAAAAGTAATAAAACATACAAGTATATATTATAAATTTTCTAAATATTATGAAAAAGAAAAGAAATGAACTGCCCCCACTAATACCACTTTTAAATGTTCTCTGATCTGGCACTCCCTCATGTGGATAGAAGGGGTTGGTTAGGAGACCTCAAGCACATCTTCTGATATTATAAAGGCTTTCGACTTGTAGTAGGGGTATGATATGTATCATGGGGAAACTATAGTACATGGATTCATATTTTAAATTATGATGGAAAATATCCAAATTACTATATATCAGAGTGTATAAATAATGGAGATAATATAATACAAAGAAAAACCAACAATGAAAACAAACTGAACAATCCAATAAATAATAAATAAATAATATAATGAAATTCTGTAATGTAACTAAATGTCATACAAGGAAAAATACAAGTAAATGAATTTCATACTAAAAAAAAGACTCAAAAATCCCTCTCTCCCAAACCCCACATCCATCTAATCTATAAAATATATCCCATCAGGAAATGAAAACAATCAATAAGGACATTTTCCCTTTTCTAAATCTACATCCATATAATATTGCTGGGTGCCACATGATGGTCTAAATTGGGAGTGAGTATAACTTCATTGGCTGACACAACTATGTCTAAATATAACCACTATGATAACTAGTGCATTTAGTTAAGCAAGAAATAGTATATTAATTAATTAAAAAAATAACATAATACCACATCAACCTGATTCGACACCTAGGTAGAATATCCCTCATCATGTCTTATAACCAAGACAACGATAAACTTGTAACCATGGTATAACATAACATGCCTCAGTGTCATGCCAAAATGACTTTGAGCATGTCTTACAACCATGCCAACCAAAAACGTATAACCATGACATGAATCACAAAAATCTAGGTATAACCCACTATATAATAATTTTAGCATGTCAACTGGGATAAGCCTTCTATATCATCATTTTAGCATGTTTCACTAGGCCTAGCCTACTATATAATTCTTTCAACAAGTCAACTAGGACAATACCTCTATATTAGCATTAAAAAATGTTTCACAGTTATTAGTTCTCTATATAATCATTTCATCTTGTATCACTGGTAAAATTCACTATATAAGTATTTTTTATTGTATCACGGAGATAGTTCCTTGTATAATTATTTCAAAATTGAATCATAACAAAATTTATAGAAACAAGGAAATCATAATATCACATCAACATGTAAAATGGTTAATTATGAATATTAGAATATAGATTTCATTTACAAAGATTATATATCAATTTATCAAAACCAAAAAGAAGAATGTTATCTCAATAAATAGGAAAATTCAAGGTGAATTTATATTAGAAAAACAACCACAGTCCATTTCATGATAAAAAAATTTTATTCCATTAAAAAATTAAATTATAGTCAAGGGTTCTCTCACTTGAATGGTAGCCACAAGACATGTAAATAACCAATTGGATCTAAACGGACTCAAAGGGATAACTCAATTCATTATTTCAATTTATTTTGTGTATGATATGTTTGTGAAATTGAAATATTTCACATGCTTGACAATTATCAAAAAACATGTTTAAGGGTAGACCCATAACCTTAACTTTTGATTAAACAAAGCTTCCAATGGTAAATGACCATGAGAAAGAGCGTGTATATGATCACAAGATGTATCCTAGATCATAACTGATCAGGATCAAAACTAGAAACACCCACTGTCAAAGGGTCACACCACAATGGTTGGATAAATAAGAGAGGGAAAGGAAAACCAATGAAAAATGACATAATGGGGATTATTTTCACAATTGGGAAATTTGAAACCAAGTGGAGAACCAAAAAATAAATTGGAGGGTCACCCAAGGTCAAGAAAACAAAACATTAATGGTCATGAATTAATTTTTTCCATAAGATAGTCTTTCAAAAACATGCTTAGGGAATTGAATGTTTTGTAATTCAGTTACACAAAATGTACTTATTTTTTTATGGTTACATCAAAAACCCATTTCCTAGTACTACTATTTATTCTAATCAAATATTACATGATGTTAAATATAACTACATTATGTGTATTAATTTAATTTCATGAATTAGTTCATGACCTATAACCGTTGATGATATGTTTTTTGAAATAATTATATGACGTATATTAGAGTTACATGATGGGTAACTATTCGGTAGATAGTTTTCAACCCATGTTCCTTATAAAAACCTGAATTTCCATCAAGTCTTCTCAACATACCCAGAACCTATGGTAACAACCATCCAATTTATAACCGAAATCCATTTATTCAAAAAAAATACATCCTCATACATTATGTCATTTTCCATAACAAAGGCCTTCTACTAGGATACTCTTAGGTTTTCTCATGTTTATCAACAATCTTATACCGTGTTTATTAAAAAAACTAGATAACCGTGATGAAATCGCAGCCAAAACCTTTTACAGATGATGAAAGAACCTAAAAAAATATGTTTAATGAAAAACTCAAAGTGAGACGCACCTAAAATAATATGGGATCATACAAATTATTTTTGAAATTATAGTATAATTATATATTATAAATAAGAAAGAAACACCACATAATAAAAAAAAATAATAATTAATTAAATAATTGAAGAGAATTATATATGTGGAAAAAATATATCCCATAAAATTGAAATTAAATTAATGGGACAATAAATATAAAAAAATTACATAACATAGATAATAAAAATTGGACCATGGCGGCCTCCAAGAATTATCACTACCATGAATAGAACTATAAAAATAAAACAATTGGTTAAATAAATGATTATTTCCCTAAAAAAATAGAGATAACATTAATAAGAAATTATATTAATGATGAATAGAAAAATAAAAGGAATTTATATGAAGTACAATTTTTTTTTGATTGTTTGAATAACAACACGAACATTAGGAATAGAAACCATTCCATAAAGAATAATAACATGATCCTTAGAATAGTCACATCTGAATTAGTATTTTAATATTTCTTTAAAATAATAATTACTATGAATAAAACAACTATAAATGTTAGAGTTATATGAAATAAATATTCAAATTATGAACTCAGAAGAAAGTATTAATGGTTTTTTAATAAAGTGTATATTAATGTTTTCTTATAAAACCTAAATTTATATTTTAAATATAATAATTTACTATGATATAAATTTATTTTATTAAATTAATTTCATTATTAAAAATAGTATTTTGAAATTTAGAATAATTTTTTCGATAATTTTAATTGAAAAATGCTTTTCAGGTGAATAGTTAATTTTTTTTAAAATAATGATGTTTTATAATGTAATATTTATGTAATAGTGAATTAATTAATTACAAAATGTTTGGTTTAGACTAAATTAAATTTTATAATATAAATAAATTATTTATCAACAATAAAATTAATTTCCAAACCAAATGAGTAATTTTCGATGCCTAAAAATATATATAATTTGAATTTTTTTAATTTTTCATTATTCATTTTATATCATATTTAAAATTCAACTAAAGAATGTTTAAGAGGTTTTATAATCTTTCAATTGCATTGTAATATGATTCATAATTATATATAAGGCCACTATTGCATGTTTTACTTTCAAAATAATAATTTATTCATTAATTTTTACATAGACATCCCCTCCCCTCAAGTATAAATACCCAAATTACCCCTGGACAAATATATTTTCAAATAAATTTCAATGAGATGGACCAACCATAAAATTCATAAAATTATATCATTTTACCTGAATATTAATTAATTCTCACATTAAATCAAATCCCAGTAACTATAGGTTTATTTTCTTTGGAGATTTGGTACATGATAAAGTTATTTTACAAACTTTCCTAAACATATCTCCAAAATAAACATTGCACATGACACCCTTATCAGAATAACATGCATAATACTCTTTTTCATTACTTAGACAATGAAAACATTGGAAAAGGTTAAAATATATGCTGTATAACGGTCGAACATAAAATAATATAATTTAATATCATAAGTGAGCATAAGATTAACATGTTGTATTAGAATATAAAAAGGCACATGGTCATAACATAAGGAAATCATACCCTATAAAAAATTGATCATGAATTATGAATCATGACAGAAGGATTTAAATATAACTTGAAAAATAAATAATAATAATATTAAATAATGTGAAAATTATAATAATACATAGAAACATAACATTGGAATGTGTCATAACATAGAAATGTTCCCTAATAATGCGGCACATACATAAGAATAGAAAATAATTTCTTCTTTTTAGGCTCACTATGATGAACAATACAACTTAGTGAAAAATGTATTAGAATATATTTGATTCACCCTACATTTCTATAGACATCATGGATTAGGTCCACCTTTAAATCCCTTTATATGTAATATCATGTGATGTAATGCTTTATCTGATTCATTAAAGGGATAATTTTTTTCCCACCCATCACTTAATCAAAACCATACATATGTGTCCCATATAAATGTGAAAAAATTCAAAATTATATAATAAATTAATAAAACCATAATAAAATAATTAGTTTAATTAAAATTTCCACATGACATGATCATAATCCATACCAAGAATGAATTGGGTTGGAATCGTTATATCATTTCCCCAGTGAATCATAATAAACATTAATGAATTTGAACATAGATGAAAAATAATTTTGATGAATATTAGAATTCTCTTTGAAAAATATTATAAAACCCATTATATTTTTAATGAATTTTTTTAAAATAAAAAATCATAAAAAATAGTTTCATAAATAGAATGGAGAGTTTATTAAACATTATAGTAATAAACTATGTATACATAGAATATAAGCATTGAATGAAAATTAATGAAATGTATGGGAAAAAGTTACCATGTGGAAAATGTTAAAAAAATATTGATTTCTAAATTTTCAAATATAAATTCAAAATAAATTGAGAATACATTTTAAAATCATATAGGTTGGGGTTTGTACATGTATAATATCATTAGAAAACATAAACATGGAGGAGAGCGATTCTCTTCTAAAATGAAGAGATAATGTCGAATCTACTTACAAGAAACCTTTTAAATGAATTGTTAACCAATGGGAGGTGGGATTGTATAGAGATATGTAAAAAATTAAATTAAAATAGTATAATAAAATATATGGGGTTTTACAGATAAATGATATAAAAATTATACTAATAGAAATTTAGACATAATAATATTGATGTTAATGTGTGATTGGAAAATAAATCAATTCATTTAGTACCAAAATTACATGAAGGATATTTAACCTCATGTATAACAAATATAATAATAATAGTTAGTTATATTTAAAACTTATGTTTAAATATTAACTTTTATACTCTTAACATATAATAATTTCAAAAACATATATAAGTTAGTTAATATTTTTTCATCAAATGTTACTAATTTTTATTGTTACTTATCAGTTTCATATGGGAGAAATTGATCCTCATTTTTTATAAAAATTTAATAAATATTAGATTATTCCAGGTAAGGAAATAATTTTTCCAATGATTTAATCTATTCTATGATTATCTAATGTATTTAATGAGTTTAGTTTGTAATAATGGATTTTACAACAATTCTGTTTCAATTAATTTACCATTAATAATATGTTACTTTTTAAGGGATATTAGTTTTGTGTAACTGTTAGAAAACCATATTGAAAACATATATTATACATTAATATCTTATATTTCTATATTAATATCTTGATACTCGTTCATTCCATAAATGATGATGATAATATAAAATTTTTCATGTTTGTGGTTGAACAAACAAAACAAGGCCACTCTATGCAATAGAATGAGTATGAATATAGAGTTATTATTTTAATTTTTTATATTACATTAACTTTATTACCTAATGTTTATTAATTTATTATGTTTTATGGAGATTTCTAATTAAAACCATTATCCATTAGATATTTTGAATATCATTTAAAAATGAATTTTTTTGAATTAAATTATTTTTTTGAAATCCAGAATAAAATTAATGTCTATTCTTTGATTCCCCTATGTTATATTATTTTAATAATCTAGATATAATGAAATATATTCTCTATATGTTACATCAGCTAGGTTATTGAACATTTTATATGTGTCAAAAGGAAGTTCATAAGAGTCTTGCATGACTTAAGAAGATTAAAATCCAGCTAATGGAAGAGTATATATGAGTTAATAAGAGTCAGTATGTACTTATTAAGAGTAAAAAGAAACATCATAAGAGTCAGGAATAACCTTTGGGAAGAAAGGTACCAAATCACATAGTTATTAATTTTTTAAATTTTGATGTTAGGAGAAGGTTAGGGTGGATTTCGATGACTAAATGAAGAACTTATTAAGGTGCAACTACAATATAACCAGATTCCATGGAACCACATCAGACTTCATGGACACCAATAATATGTGTCCATGATGATTATAATAAAGAATATTTAATCATGATACATGATATATAATCCATTAGAAAACCAATAATGTAATCTATATGTTTTTATAAGGACTATTTAATAATTATGTGGGATACAATTACAAATTATAAAAGAGTGTTTCTCATAGGTATCTGACCAATATATAAAGGAGTAATGGAGAACAAACAAAAAGGGGAAAGATTTAAATAATAGGATAATTCATCAAGAAGTTATAGATATTTTTCAGTTTTTTTACTCAACTGCAATGTCTTATTTTTCCTCATTCACCTTTTCTACCTATCTCATATTGAGGTAATACTTAAAATGACCAATAAAGGGGTGTTTTAAAAACTATAATTATTGAGTCTCTGAATTCCTATAAATAAAAATCATTATTTTATTAACTATTATATGTGTTCAAAATCTTTTTATTTTAATAAACATAATTATGATTGAATTATTACTATACACTATTTATATCCATGGGAGATTATCATTAATATTACTCACTAAGATTAATCTATATATTATTGAATAGAAAAGGGAATGTGGTGATGTTATTATAAATTTATATCACGTGTTAAAGAGGAAGTAGACACTTATGGTTATCCTAAGAACCACAAGGCTCAATCAAGAATTTCCCTAGTAAACTAAGAGTGATTTAAATTATCACATACTCAAAAAATAATGGTAGTAGACTGATTGAAAATATTTTTTGATTTAATCCCCACAAAATCTAATAAAAAAGGGTGATTGGTGAAGTGAATGTAGAAAATTAGAGCCACAAGTTAATACTATGATATACTAACTTTTTAAAGTCTAAGATAACAATATAATTATAAAAACTTACCCGAAGCAAATATCATATTCTTGATTTTCAATGACTTTTTTTATAATAAATTTCAATCACTTTTTTCTTTCTCCCATTAATTTCATTCCAAACTGTCCAATCCAAAGTTACTTTTTTTTATTTAAATAGATATATGTCTTTGTGTGTCACTCTATAGAAAAAACCCATGTGTAACCAAACAAATATTAAAACGATGATATAAATAGATTATTACAAAACCCATGATAGTTTCTAATCAAATATCACTATTTTAGTAGAGGAAGTACCCAAAATGAGAAATTCAATTTGTTTGGCCAAGTAAAATCTTATTTGACTCATCTCTCTTAACCCTAAGATACTGTATATCCATATAATAAGTCTTATAAAATTAAACATTCCATTTAAATTCGAGAAAAATTCCGTGATATATGATTGTGATATGTAACGTTTTTTTTGGAATTAAATTCAACTTGATAGATAATCCAAACCAAACCTTGAGTGATTTGCATGCACCCCACATTTCAAATGAGAATAAACAATTTTACAAGGTTATTCTAAAACATATATATGAATAAAAAATTCGTTTTATTAAACTATTTACAATGTTTCTTAGTTTGGTGCATGAATATCACAACAATCATATCAGGGAATTCAAATTAGTCAAGTCGACATTGTAACCTCATGGAGTATTTGAGGAATATGTAAAGAGGGGAACATTCCTCTTCTCACATGAAGGTGTAACTAATGAGTGGTTGTAAAATCTACAACATGTTGAAGTACAAGACTGGGATGATATTTGTATAATATTTATTTTAATATGAATTCTCACCTATAAAATCATAAATAAAGGGATGGAATTTTTGGTAATTAGTGAAGCTTATAGGGAGACTCTTTATGACAATTTGGAGAGATTAAATAATCCATGTACCTGTTTCAAATACTAAGACCTCAAGGATAATCATTTCTTTATATTCTTCTATTAATTATTACATGATAGTGATAGTAACTTTGTTAAAGCATAATTAATCAGATCTTGGATAGGTAAATAAATAGTGAAATAAAAAGGAATCATCGAGAGTGTATTCTATAACACTTTGAATTTTTTTTTTCAGATATACGTGTACCAGAGGATTATATGAGGTATGTAGATCTTACACATCTCCATTGCTAGAATCCACAATTTAGAAACTATAAGTGTTTTTAGACTAATGGAGCTGATTACATCTGATAAAAAACTCTCCCTAGTTAAGGAATGTGGATTCTGTTTAACTCTTAGTCATTTTATATACTAGTTTGTTGAGGTGGTGGTTATTGAATTCTTTCTAGAAATATACCATCAAAGAAAATATCAAAAGAAAAATTATGTTTAGAGAGCCTTCCAAAATATAATATAGATTCATAAATCAACAGAACTATGGTAGATCACCCATAAAACTAGTACTATTATAACCATCATTCCAGTATCAACTCAAAGAACCACCACCATTTGAATATGAATACATATAGACCTACAATCAACTATCCTATCAAGCAACCCCTTTCAAGTGAGAGAGATAATTTGTTAAAATATTAATGAGTGAGAAATCCCTATAATATTAGAAATAACAATTAGTGTATTAAAAGATGAAAAAAATTAGGAGTTATTGAACCATGTTGGAAATCTTATAGAAAATTTATAAAAAACCCCAGGAAACAATTAGCAAATATAGCTTCATATCATAAGGGAAATGTGAGAATATTGACTACAAATAGGTGGAAGAAAATTATTTCACAAACAACCCATGAACTTAAAAAAAATCAACATAGTAGAGGGGAAATTGAATTTTGAATGGGAAGAATATAAAAAAGTATTATATGATAGAATAGGATAAAGTAGATGAGGTAAAGTCTAAAAAAAAGTAAAATATATTAGAAGCAAACTTATAAAAAAACAAGGATAAAAAAATAATATTTCACTTCCATTTCTATCATGAAAGAGATAATCCATGTTGATCCTTGAGTAATAACTTAAATGAAAAATCATTAAAAAATTGTAGAAAGATGAAAAAATATGACTGTTCTAGAAGATCTCATATCGATTCCAATGTTTTCTATGTTCCATATTAAACATTAGACTAAAAAATAAGACATAAAGGTAATTAAATAATCATTTTAAGAATATGTGGATCATATTTGTTAACCCCACAACTAACCAGAAAATTCAATTTTACAGGGATGAATTGTATCCCATAAACCATTGACGTTATGATTTATCATATGATTTATGAGATTTAGGTTATTCTATTAATTTAATGTCTGATTTTTTAATTATTTTTTTATTGTAGAATTAAATCCAAAAAGAGTGGTTGGGAAACATTCAAAGTGATTTATTTATTTTCTAACAGGAGTCTTGAGGGTTATTGTAGTTAGAGAGTAAAATGTATTATTCATATATATCTTTTAGGTTCTTAATATAGGGAAAGATAAGAGCCTAGGAATATAAGATATAATTATTTATAGACATTCTAGGAATGATCAAATACCATCATGAGTGTATAAAAAGGAACTCTCACAACAGAGTTTGGTGACACCACATTCCACTTCAATGTCTTTATCTCTATAAGATACCCTCAAGAGGGTAATTAAATTATTAAACAATCAAACATTATTGAGGATGAGGCCAGTGAGGTTACATATATATATCCTAAAATTTTAACTCTAGGTAAAATATTTCTGACTAAAAAATATTTATAGAAGGAGGTAGTTTAGAAATACAGACAATGATTTTTTGATTTGAAGAAGTGGCAACTTATGAATGTATTGATAGATTTTTTTAATAATGATGATACTGATATGTCAAATGTTTTGTGAAAATCTCAGGATTTGTAGTTAATAATTACATATCTAATGTAATCCTTAGAAGAAAACCAAAATCTCAAATTGAAACCACTACCGACTGATTATAATTATGTATTATTAATCGAAATAATTAAATTACTAGAATTTTTTTTGAATAAACTAAATTTAGCCATACAATATTTTTTTAAACATTGATGGAAAATGTAAAATCAATTGGTTATAATTTAATGTATATTCCATTATTAATTATCATTATTTTAATACATATAATTCTTCTTGAAGAAAATATTAATTTTTCTAGGAATCCTAATATTTGGATGGATCTAACCATAATTGAGATTTTCAAAATTCATATAGATAGGTTTCTAGAGGAATAAATAATATAACTCATCTCAGACTCATAATAGGTCAATCCTATCCATATAGTTCATATAAAATGGACTTTTAATAGTGGGGAATGAACAAAATAAATTTATCCTAGTTAGAATTTATAATACAAAGGGTGTTTTTATTAAATATAAGAAGTTGATTATGATCACTAGAATATATCCTTTCCCAATTCCATATATTGACCAAATGATAGAATGGATGGAAGTGGAATCTCATTATTGTTTATTATATGTATTTTTTGGTTACATCATGGTTCCCATTTCTTGTGAAGATAAAGAGAAGATATCCATTACTTATTCTTATGGAACCATTAATTATAGAAGAATCCTATTCAGGTTATTTAATACAATATTAATATTCTATAGATTCATGGTAATTATATTTTCAAATCAAATTGAATGCTTCCTAGAAGTTGTTTTGGATGAATTATTTATTATTGAATTTTTTTAATTTATAGAATTTTTTTTTGAAAATTTGGAAAACATTCCTTGAAAATAACATGGTTTTAAATTTATAAATGTGTTCTTCTAGGGTACAGAAAGGAATTTTTCTTGGTAATGTCATTTTTTTAATAAATTAATTAGGTGGATACCTCCAAAACTTATTTGATAAATTCATATCCTTATCTAACGAGTGTCAAGAATGATAGATCTTCCTTAGGTCATGCAATATTATTAAGAGGTTAATCAGATATTTTATTAAGGTTTCTCATCTTTTGTATAGGAAAATTTTGAATGATGATTTTATTTTTGATAATGATTTCATGGAATATTTTTTTGAATTAAATAATATGATAATCCAAACACTAGTGATGTATCCCACAAACTGGGAGAAATATTTTGAGATATCCTGTATTGCCTTTAAACATGTCATTAGAGTAGTGTTAGTCTAATGAATTTAAATGAAACTACATGTTATTACCTATGAGTCAATGGTATATTATTCTTACAAAATCCATCAAAAATAAATTTAAAAATTGTTTCTTGTAGTCTTTTTTTATAAATATTTAGATTATATTCCTTGAGAACTAAGGTCGTTAGTTTTTTTGATCATGTAGCCCTTAGGTATATTACGAATATGGTTAGGAAAATAAAAGGATATAGATATGGTTCTTACTACTTAAATATATCATCTTAGATATCAATGAATAAATTTATTTTAGAACTATATGGAAAACCACTTTAGTAGCTGCTCTAGGATAACATAAGTTGAGATGGCAGTTATGAGCCCACTAAATGGGCACAATCAAGGAGATAATTTTCAATTGACTAGAGTTTATGTTATTTGGTATTTTCTTATTATTTCTATCATGAAAAACTATATTTTTATACCTACATCATTGGAATCATTATAGTACTCATTCTTTCACATTACTTCTTTCTATTGGTGGGTGGAATTCACCTTCAGGGTAATGGCATTAGAACCTTAATTTCAATGTGATGATGAGATATCAACACTTAGTTTCATGGATTTCTCTAAAGAGTTTATTTACCTGAACTGTTCACCCTCATAGATTTAAGATATGTTCATAAATACTGTTACTGACATCATCTTCAAATTTTTACCTATAAATTGCACCCCCACCGTCCATAGTAGGGTGAACACCATCTTTTGGAAATGATGAGTATTCATGCTTTGAAAAAATTATCTTTGTACATTGATAATAAAAAAATATCATCTTTATCATGGGATATGAGCAAATATTATTTTAATCACATTAGGTATCTCATGTTTAAGACATATAGAATCTTTTTATAATCACACAAGGAAACTTATGCTCATTGCATAAGGAATCCTAGTATTATTTTATAGGAAATCCATGAATCATCACCAAATGATACTCATTATTATTATATGAGTCCTCCAATACTCATCACACAAGGAACCATAATATCATCACCTAAGGCTTCTTGGAATCATCACCATAGGCTTCTTATGCTCCTCACAAAAGGTAAGAATCTTAGGTTCATCTCCTAGGGGGAGAATGAGGAGATCCCCTACTTTTCACAATGGTTTCTTATGATTATCACATAATTCATCTCATAATTTTCACATGAGGTTGAATATTTGGATCATCCTATAATGAAATTCTTAATAGATCATATCCTCAATACATATTCCTCTTATGGTTTCACATATTTCATCTCATGGTCACCACATGGGGTGTCCTATTCTTGTTACCTAAGGATGGTTTTTTAATTCACAAAAGGGTTTAAATGTGCTCATCATGTAATGATAGTTCAATATTTTAGGACCTATTGGGGATAGAAGAGTATAAGATCATCACATATTATTTAAAAATGTCTATAAAGTCTGGTGGTGATGCTTCCCAAATAGGCTCATCACATAATGGACTGAGAACAAATTAATGTCCTATGTGGACACTAATAGTTTATATTATAATAGGTGTGGTTCCATGAATTCCTTTGACATATATTCCAATCACTAGTTTAAATTATAGAATTTATGGTTCTTATATATGGTCATCACATAATAGAACAAGAACAAGTTATTGTCATTTGGTTAGACTAATGTCCAGTGGAGAAATTAGGATGGTATGGTGAAAATTTTAGTACACTCCAGAATGATGATTAGGCTATAGATATACTATCTCTTAAAAGAAAATGTAGTTGTATAAATATCGATAAAAAACCAAAAATAGGAATCTTACATACCTTATTGGAAAACATGAATTAAAAAAAACATCATTCATTGGGCATAGTTTAAAGTCAGGTCATATGACATTAACATGTAGTACAACATTGTGTGTTAAATATACTTGTGTTGTGAAAGGAGAAATATAAAAGAATAGTGTATGGATTAAGCCTTGGGATTCCAAAAAGGTGGAGGTTTATATTATACTCATCAGATGAGGTATCCCATGCTCATAAAATGTGGAATCTTGAGGTCAAAAAAACTGGGCATCATATTCTCATCACATAGGGTATTATTGAATTTTAATATCTTAAATAGAGGATATTGGCATCAGTTTATCATCAATCATTCTGGAGGATAATATTACATGAATGGAAATAATCCAGTATGAGTAAAGCTTAATAATTGGGATACCTAAGGTAAATCATGGTTTATTGTGAGGAACCAGGCGGTTGCACATGGTGATTTCACCGCTAGGGTTTTTACCTCGTATGGGGCCATAGTGACACATTGAAATTAGGTGATAGTGAGTGAGAATTACACCCATTTTTTCCCCTACCATGGATTGTGATAAATATGCATTGATTTTTCATGACCCTTTCTTAGTGTGAATGATCTTGGGATGAGTGTGCCTTTTATTTTGAGAAAAATGTGAATTTATTTCCCAATCCATGTTTAGTAGAGCAGTAAAATGCATTATGTTCCATAATAAATGTTGTGTGTATGGAATTTTCAGTAGTAATCTCAAATCGAGATGATGTAGGGCCCATGAAAAATCATCTTTCCCGAAACATTTTTTTGAAGGATGGATTAAATGGGGGTCCCTGATATATGGTTCACATAATATTTGTGTTTCAATAATTTATGAAATTTTATGGGAGTTGAGATCTTGATAAATTATGTTTCTTAGATGGAAACGATATGAATTTACCACTTGTTTGGAGTTCAATGAAAATGATGTTTCATAAATAGTTTTCCACTTGTTCGAATTATTTTCTTCCTTGATTAATGTTTTATGAAATAATATCAACAATAATAAAATATTGAAAATTACTTATGTGTGTATTTAATGAAAGTTTCTCATATTTTTGGATCCACTGGGATCTCTAGTTGCATGTTTTTTTTCAAAGTGGGGGATGTGAAAGTACAGTGAATGTTCCTTCGATTTATAAAGCCCTCTCTCAAAAATCATGGTGATGCATAATTTATTGGTAGTTTCACTTAAAAAATATGTGAAATCATATAAATTTCCCATTATATCATATTATATTATCATATCTCATTGAAATTTGGATCGAAAAAATATAAGTTATTTAAAGCATTAGAAATTCCAGTTCAATGGGGGGAACATGATTATTTGGAACTTTGGTCTTGTTGAAATGTTTTATTTATGGAATCACACAAACCGAGTTTTGTGAAGTTATTATAAAATTCATGAAATGATTAGAAGTGGTGCGGACACTTTTCCTGTACTCAATAATTCCTTTTGAAGACCATTTTATCCCATGTTCTTTATAAGGTTTTCTAATTCATACCACATATGCATATTTTCAGCATAAAAAATTCCCTCAATAGAATTTTATCTAAGGAGAAAGAAAAATATTTAATTCTATGTTAGGATCTAAATTATGGAAATTTTTCACTATTTTGTGCTACTTGTGTCCAGTTAATTCATAAAAGATGTGTGACTCACATAAATAGGGTCAACCCAAACCTTTAAATAGGGGTAAGTATAGACCATAAATTTTTTTTAAATATTGAGAACTATCTCTTTTTTTGAATCTAAAAATTACAAAAACTCCTTGAGGTTTATATCTTTGGAATTCATGCAACTAAACCTTATGAGAAACAATTCAAAAAAATAATTTTCAAGGAAGAGTAATCAAAAAACTGCCATCTATAACCTATGTGGAGGAATTTTTAGTGAAGCGAACTTGTGTAAATAATATCAATGCTTTGTGAACAAAACATTAAAATATTTATATTACTATAGAAATTTCAGGACAAGATCCCAAAGTTTCCAATACAAATAGAAAGGACGTGGATGAGAATGTTGAGATCCCTTTATCTAAGAAGGTCCAATATGGGAACCAATAATTGTTGAATCTAAAGACTGATGGGATGATGTATTATATATTAAGAAATAGGCTACCGCTATATTTCGTTTCTTTTCTCAATGACATAACCTTTATAGATTTGGACTTAGACACTCTGTGATACTTTTTTATGAGTCATAGAAAAATATATTGGTGGAATGTTTCTAGTTATAGTCATTCCATGATGTATGAAAATCATGCATCCATTTATACCATCATTAAATGAACCTATACTGTTATCAGAGAGCTACCAAAAACAAAAGTACTACCATCTATGCAATCAGGAATCTTATAGACTAGTATAATAGAAAGTATTTGGGGTTAGATATATAAATGGGATCTATTTATATGAATAAAATTTACAGATTAGTCATTTTGGGAATTATAGGTCCATTGCATATACAAATAATTTAAAAATGAGTATGCAAGTTGGGGCTGTAAGAATTAATGCGGACTTCCAAATTCTTTGTATACCATTAGATACAACTACTACTCGAACTATAGATTATGGGTAAAAAATTACACCTTCCACATTAATCATAGAAGGGTGGGGGGTCAACAAATGGGATCTGTATCACATTGGTGGCATCCCCATCATTGGATCCCAATATATTGAGTTCCTCTTAGTATCATATGCATAATAGATGTGAAGTAAACCCTAATGCATGAGTGAGTATTGTTAGAACCATTGATATAGATTTATAAAAATCACCTAAATTTTTATCCAGATATCCCAATTAAGAAATATGTCAACCTTTTCCTTAAAATTCTCCATGTTTAGTTACTAGGGTGATAGAAGTAGTGCTCATGGGTTTATCAACAATGAAAATTGAGATTGGACACTTTTTGAAAAAATTGTAGAATGAGTTGTGGATATACAAGGTGAATAACAAGATATCAAAGGTTATATATAAAATATTACTAGTGGAATTATTAGGAAATGTCTAATTCTGCTTTGAGATGCATATATGGGAGTATAGATAGGAACATAAGTTATGTCCATGATATTGTTGTTGGAAAACTAGGATAACATTTTCATTATACTGTCAGAGATGATCTACAACCAATTTGGAAAATTTAGATGATTATACATTCCCAAGTACTGTAACACCCCATTATTTCATAGTATGTTATCCCTTCAATGTAATTCAATAACATTCTCTACACGCAACAATGAGTTCGAGTTCACGACAACTAACTAAACTAGCTATTCAAAAAGTAGTTATGAATAGTATTAACTTCATTTTGAATATTATATACTCTATATAATTTTAACATCCATATTATGTGTTTCCTATACATAATATAAGAACAAATTCATTTTTTTAGATAAAATATGTATTTTTAAAAAAAAATGCAATTTTACCCTCTTTTAATGGAGTACAATTTTTAAAACCAATATTTAACACTTTTATATATTCAATATGATGAAATTAATTTTTTTAGAAGTGGGATATAAAAATTTAGTTTATATAAATTTTTAGTACTTTTTTGATAACTTTCGTATTTTGATGAATAGTAAAAAATACATAGTTTTAATTGAAAACAAATTTTTTAATAGAAATAATTCATAGTGATAAATTATGCATTTGACTTGTTTTGAAGCATAATTAGATTATATTTTTATCATTTAATACAATGTAGGTCATTATAAGTAATTTCACATTTATATTTGACATAAACACATGTCAATTTTGTAAACTTTTTACTTTATAAAAACCCGCTTTTTGGTTTTGATAATGGGAGTTAATTTTAAATTAATTAATGAATATTATATGTTTTGAATTTGGTAAAATAAAATCCATTTTTTAATTCGGAATATCAAAATTATCTTAGGGTGAATTTTTGGTATTTTCTAAGAACATTCAATTTTTGATGAATTATAAAAAACACTGCGTTATTGTTTAAAACCGACATTTTATTTAAATAATTATTTATTTTATTGCATTTTTTTATTCAAAATAGATATATAATACCTATATATGTTTAATTTAATTCATTGGATTCATTTTAAAATATAATTAGATGTATACATTTTTATTGAACTTTTTACCGTCCTTTAGCCACATTCTAGGAGCATTTGAAAATTTCCATAAAACGTAATTTCACAGCTTCAATAAGCTGAATTTAAAAAGTTTGAGACATACGGATGACATCAGTAAGTAAAATTAGGTTCAATAATATGAAAATAGTATTTTTTGAATTGTAACTTTCGACTTTTATTTACCATAGTTAAAAGTAAATAGGGTAATTAAGGGTAAAAATGATATTATAATTACCATATCAAATGTTATAATTCTATTGGATAATTTTAATTAGACCAAAAAACCTTAGAAATAAAATATGATCCTATTTGTTCCACTTGGATTATATTAGGACATTGATTATTATTTTATTTAAAGAAGAGTTAAAAGTGTTAAATTCAATGTTTAATAACTAATTCATTTTTAATATAGAGTTATACATAAGATAAATTCGATTATAAATATTAACTAGAAAGATAAAAATACTTCCTACATCATGGTATTTTATTTATAATTTTTGGACATTAAATAATAAAATTTATTTATGACACAATAATGATGCAATAATTACCTTATTAATGAAAAAATCAAATAAATGGTATTATAAATATTAAAATAAATATAATTTCATAGTTTTTATGACACACAAGAATTTTCTAGGTTCCTATGACAGGTTAAGGTTGATTCAATGTATCTTGTTTGAAATAATAATGTTTTTATGACTCTAATAAAAACCAACGACTAAATAGTGTCAAAATTGACATAAATGAGTTTTTAAAAGAAATATTATATTATTAAACTATATAATATTCCTAAAAATATAAGATTCGTCCAAAAGGATTAAATAATATTATATATTTTATTAATTAACCACTTGGGGTTCTCTTTTATGTTTAGAGTATGTTTATTAAAGATACAGTGTAATAATATAAGAAGACACAGTAAAAGTTAAACTATTTAACTAAGAGTTAAATCTTACAGATAAAGTCATTATGGTGACCTAAACCCATCTAAAACCTATTGGTTGAGTGGTTTTCAACCCATACCCACCTTATCCTAGAAATAAATCACTTTGGAGCCATTAGAAACCGAAAATTATTTTATAATAAAATAATATTTCAATCTTTTCCTATAGTGACCCTCATAATTCTTATAAAAGGGAACTTTCCCTTTACTTAGTTTCACAAAACAAAATCCATTTGGCTTGGCAAAAACCTACCCAAATATCCTCTCAAATTCCCTATATTCTACCTAAAGGTCTTAATTTGATCATAAATCCAACCCAAGTATTCTTTTGGATAAAATCAAAAGGAAACACCTAAGGAAGAGATAATAATTTCACCACCCTCTTTCAAGTTATTTTCTTCTTCCACTTTCCCTTTTATTGTTATTTCAATACAAAAATAATAACTCTAGTAACTTATACTTTCTATGATGTTATTATAAATATGGTACAACATTATTCATTATTCTATCCATCCTATGAATGATAATGTGACCATGCGTGCATAAGTACGGCTTACCGTCTCCACACTGTGGTGTAATTTGTTATTCAACACAATATTATTTGGATGGACATAATTGTAAAGACCCGTAAAATTCAAGGGAAATTTTTTCTTAATTTTCTTTAGAATTTTACAAGAGCGCGGTTTCTGACGGCACCTGATTCCGAGGCCCGGAGTGCCTGGAATCAATTTTCGAAGTTTGGCTCGGGTACGTTCAGTGAACGAACGAGCGGGAATTTCTAACTTTTGATCTGGTGCTCGGAATTGAAATCCGAGGGCACCGATGAACTCGCAGTGCCGATATTCGCTTAAGGAGACCTTTTCCGAGGTTGCGTTTATTTCGGGTTGAGAGTTAGTTTTGGGGGTTTAGAATAAGTTAAATAAAAATTGTGGGTTACAAATTTTTATTTAAACTTGTTGGTTATCTTCTCTCAAAGGAAGTTAGGTGTGGGACCCACACCCACTTAACCTCCCTTGAGAGGATTATGTGTGGTGGGGCCCACACGAAACCTAAACTTTACATCTTCCCTCAAACCCCCTTAACCCCTCTTTAATTAACATGACAACTTGTTAATTAATGTGGAGTTATCTCTTTTTGAATTTCAAACCCTTGAAATTCTTTTGTGAATAAAATAAGACTTTATCTTATTTTGTTGGGTTAGAACTCTTTAGCCATCTTGGAGAGGTTGAGAGCTCTTCTTCCTTCTTCAAGCTTTGACGAAGAACGCTCAAGTCCCGACGAAGAACGCTCAAGCTCCGACGAAGAACGCCGCACCTCCCTTCTTCGTCTACCGTGTCAACGAAAGGGAACACCACTTCTTCCTCGGACAACCTTCGTCGGCGTACAAGGATTCGCCAACGACGTGTCTCTTCAGACGCACCTCTTCGTCATCGGATTTGACGAACGACTACCGCGACGCCCGACCTCCATGACGTTGTCTTCCGCAGGACGTTGACAAATCTTCGAACCTATACCAAGGTAGGGGTTGATGTATTTTGTTTATTATTTATCCTTGTTCGTGGTTCATGCTTGTCTAACGTGTGGATAATTTAATTTGTGTTATCATTTAACGTGAGGGGGGCCGGACCGCATGAACACGGCCGAATCCCCTCCATCGTTCTTGTTGAATTACCTTGCGAGTGGAAACAAGGTGGCGTGGTGCCGTCGCACCACGCGGTTAATCGTGCGTTTATATTACGCGACGCCGTCGCGCCGCGCCATCGAATAATCATCAAAAACGCGACGCCGTCGCGCCGCGTTGAAGAAATCAAGGTGCGGCGGAGGGGCGCGGTGTCGTCGCACCACGCCGGACGACGAACATCGCGGCCGGTTCCGGGCCGCGGCGGAACGAAGAGACCGGCGGTCGGGCCGCCGGCTTCGGAAGCCGAAAAGGGGACCGGATTTTTCCGGTCCCGTTGGAGAAAACCGGCCGGCAGTTGGCCGGCCGGAAGGTCAAAGGCCGGGGGAAATAAATTCCCCCGGCCAGCTCAAAACCCCCCTCATTTAAGAGGGGGGCGGTTTCTTTTGGGGGGGCAGGCGGCCCCCCGGTTTATTTTAGCTGGCCCCCGCAAGGGGGGGCCGTTTTCCACAAGGCGCGGCATAATGCCGCGCCGCCGCCTCCAAGAAAGCGGGGGCTTTTCCCCCCGCATGCCGCCTCCGTGCGGTGCCAGGCAGCCGTGCCGCCAGGCTGCCGCGCTGCCGCCGCCGCGCCGTCGCGCCGCCGGCCGGCCGGCCGGGCCGGGTTCAGCGGACCGGGTCGACCCGGTTCGGGCCGACCCAGGGGGGTCGGGCCGGGTCGGCCCGGACCCGGACCCCCCGTTTCGGATCAGATTCGGTCTTTTGGCCATAACTTGAGCCACGGACCTCCGATCGACGAACCGTCTGCGGAAACGCGATCCTTGGATCGAGACGGTCGTTTCGGTATATCACTCAAGGTTTCGGATTACTTTGAATTCGGCCGGGTTGGTTCGTTCACGAAACCAACCGGGCCTTCGGAGCAGAAACGCTCATATCTTGAGCTACGGACGTCCGATTGACGTGTCGTCAGCTGTGTTGTGTTCCTCTTAGTGAGACGAATCTTTTGGCATACTCCGCCCGAGGTTTGGACGCAGGTGGAGTACGGTCGGGTTGGTTTTGCCTTAAAAACCAACCGGGGCTCGGGGACGAAAATGTCAATAACTCTCAGACCGGGCGTCCGATCGACGCGCCGTCTGTTGCGTTGAGTTCCTGTTGACGATACGGAACTTTTGGATACATCAACTCTGGTCGTCATGACAGTTGATGTATCAGCCTCTCAGCTCGTGGAGCGGACCCTCCGAACGAGCTTGCTGTGTGCGGGAACCCTAGTGCTGGCTGCGACTGTTACTGTGACTACTACTGCTACTACTGCTACTGTGACTGCGACGACGACAGTACAGAGATCCTGTGTGGATTCGACGACGACGACTACAGCACTCAGCGATCCTACGAGGATCAGTGCTACAGGTCCTGTGTGGGCCCGATCCTGTGTGGATTCGACGACGACGACTACAGCACTCAGCGATCCTACGAGGATCAGTGCTACAGGTCCTGTGTGGGCCCGATCCTGTGTGGATTCAACGACGAAGACTACAGCACTCAGCGATCCTACGTGGATCAGTGCTACAGGTCCTGTGTGGGCCCGATCCTGTGTGGGTCCGATCCTGTGTGGGTCCTTGCGCTCAGCGGTCCTGTGTGAACCAGCGCCTACAGGTCCTGTGTGGGCCCGATCCTGTGTGGGTCTTTTGCGGGGGTTAGTTACCTATCGATCCTTCGTGGGTCCGACGACTTAGATGTATTAGTGATCATCTTTATCGTCTTTTGAAGAAGTATACCTGTGTGAGCTGAAACCTATTGCTTTCCTGTGTGGATTGTGTTGTGCAATCCTGTGTGGATTACGTTTTGCTTTCCTGTGTGGATTGTGTTGTGCAATCCTGTGTGGATTACGTTTTGCTTTCCTGTGTGGATTGTGTTGTGCAATCCTGTGTGGATTACGTTTTGCTTTCCTGTGTGGATTGTGTTGTGCAATCCTGTGTTGATTACGTTTTGCTTTCCTGTGTGGATTGTGTTGTGCAATCCTGTGTGGATTACGTTTTGCTTTCCTGTGTGGATTGTGTTGTGCAATCCTGTGTGGATTAAGTTTTGCTTTCCTGTGTGGAATACGTTTACTTTCCTGTGTGGACTGAGTTGTACTTGGGCTCGGAGGTTGGAGCGTTTTTGAAATTCATGACTTAGGTATATGTATGGGCATATACCTAAGCTGTGTCGGTTGTTACTTCGTGATTGTTCCTTTCTTCGTGGTTTATCCTTTGTGGATTTGAGAGACCTTCAGGGGTCTCGGGGTCCCTACTGAGTAGCTTATACTCACCCCTGCACGGGCTTTGCCCGCACTACGTTGTGTTGGTTGCAGACGACGGACATCGTTGACCTTAGCTGAGGCTTGCAGAGCAGGACGGTACCTGGAGGTGGACCACTGGGCGGGACGTGCTCGGAGCGGACGACGGGACCCGTGGAGCAGTGGAGCTATCTGTACCCACCCTTCAGGTGGGATTTCCAGTGGACAGCTCGGTGTAGCGGCTTTTACTTTTTAGTTGTTGTTTTCCCTTTCAAGTTGTACTTTACTTTCAGTTTGAGTTTGTATACTGACCCATTTACTTTTCCGCACTTTCAGTTGTACTCGGCTTTTGTTTAGTGTTTACTTTCCGCTTGCTTACTCTGTGGTGTTTGTTTACTTTTCAAAGGCAATGCCTTCCCTATTTACCGGGATTTACGCCTTGGTGCTAGTCGCCAGCCCCTGGCCTATGGAAGGCGGGCTTGGGGTAGTCACGGCACGGACCCCGAGGGCGGGTCGTGACAAATTGGTATCAGAGGAGTTCGGTTCTACCGCGAACTCTGATCTTTACTATGTGAAGCAATAATGTTTAGCGTATTGAGTGTGGTTATCAGTCCAGGGAGTCCAGTGTTGGTGCGGCGGCCGACGTATCCGTACACCAGGACCCTGACTTCTGATTTCCGACTTAATGCACGAAAACATTGATTGCGTGTGTGTTTCAAAGTTTTCTTTGTGATTTCTTTGTGTCAGCTCACCAGGTATACTGTTTGACCGTGGCACACCTGTTTCCTATTCAGGATGGCCCCACGACGGCAGCCAGCTAGGGTTCCGAGAGTTGAGCGTGACGACAACCCACCGAGCGACGAGGCCTCGGTGCAGGGCCCTTTGTCAGCAGTGGCACCGGCGGTAGCACTACCCGCCGAGCCCCCGATACTTCCAGCACCAGCCGCTGACGATGCACGTCGCCTCAGTGCACTGCATGAGTTTCAGCGCCAGCGACCACCCAGGTTTCGCGGGGAGACGGATCCCCAGGCAGCAGAGGACTGGCTGGAGGCAGTGGTTCGAGTGTTTAGGCTAGTGATGACACCAGCAGACCTCATGGTGATCCTCGCTGCGAGCTTACTACACGCAGCAGCAGGACGATGGTGGAGCTTGATGCTCCAGGTGCACGATGAGGCATCTCTACTTTGGACGGACTTTGAGAGCCTCTTCCGCTCGGAGTTCGTCCCAGCCACCCTTCGTGCGGTGCGTATCCAGGAGCTTCTACAGCTGCGGCAGGGCAGCATGACGGTCGCTCAGTACTCGGCGAGATTTACCGATCTCTCGCGCTACTCGACCGACATGGTACGGGACCCATTCTTCCGGGCCCGTACCTTCGAGCAGGGTTTGAGACACGAGATCAGGGCATCGCTGATCTCCCTCAGCATACCGACTCAGACATGAGTACTGGAGCGGACCCTTCTGATCGAGAGCTTCTTTGCTGAGTCTACACCAGCACAGAGACCCACCGCAGGGCGGCACGTGGCAGAGTCATCTGCAGTAGGCAGTCGGCGGATGACTCAGGGGTCCAGACAGACCAGACCTTCGGGCAGACGACCTCAGGACACTGGCTCAGCACTGCGGGGCACACAGCGTAGAGCCAGTCTTTCGAGAGGCAGACAGTGTTACTCCTGTGGCGGGATTGGTCACATGGCTCGTGACTGTCCGACCCGCCATGCTGATGATCAACAGTTAAGTGAAGAACCTCCCAGGCAGAGGCAGAGGTTCGACCGTGGCGGTCCGCAGGGAGGAGGCGGACGAGGCAGAGGAGCTGGACGAGCAGCCGGTGGTGGGCGACGCTTTGAGGCTCTTCCACCACCACCACCAGGAGGTCCACCCCGACCACAGGGAGTAGGTGAACATGCGAGAGCTCAACTTCAGGCAACCGAGGCCTTCGATCATGGAGCTCTGGGAGCCGATGTACAGGAGCAGAACTAGTGGATACATCCTTTGTACTTCTGGTTCCTTGTTGCATTTGTGTAGCGTCTTGTATTATGAGCTGCAATAATAAAAGACGCATACCCTTGTGATATTTTCGTTCCTGTCCTCTTTCGTGATGTTACTAAGAGGTTCCAGTTTTAGCTGTTGACTTGACCCTCACTTGTGAGACATCTACTGGAGGAGACCCAGTTACCACACACTGATGCCGACAGTGTGACTCAACCCTTGGAGGCGAGAGTAACGGTTGAATCTCTTAGTAGTAGCGTCGAGGCCTTACGACGCCATCCTTGGTATGGATTAGTATCATCCATGTTAGGATTGACTGTATTAGGCAAAGAATGTGGTTCAACCAGGGGATGGGACCAGATTTCTCTTATCGGCAAAGAAGAAATCTTACAGCTCTGGTGGGACCGGAGATGGTCCAGGCCACGACAGAGAAGGTCCAGGTCATCCAGGAGCGGATGAGTACAGCTCAGAGCCGGCAGAAGCCTTACGCTGACAGGAGGCGGAGGCCACTAGAGTTCGAGGATGGCGACCACGTCTTCTTGCGGGTCTCACCTCGACGTGGTATTCGGAGATTTGGCCGAGGCAGCAAGTTATCTCCGTGCTTCATCGGACCCTTTCAGGTCCTCAACAGGGTTGGCGAGGTGGCTTATCGCCTGGCTCTGCCACCTCAGTTGCACCGGGTGCACGACGTTTTCCACGTATCTCAGCTGAGGAGATACGTGCACGACCCGACGCACATCTTTGACCATGGGGAGCTTGACGTTGACGATGGGGCGACTTTTACGGAAGTCCCGATGGAGATAGAGGATCAACAAGAGCGGGTCCTGCATGGGCGACCGATTCCTCTTGTGCGCATCAGATGGCAGCACGTGAATCTCCAGGAGAGCACATTGGAGCGGAAGGCTCAGATGCGTGCTCAGTACCCTCATTTGTTTCCCTAGTTTTTGATGTATCTTTACGGGGACGTAAAGCCCTGAGGTGGGAGTAATGTAAAGACCCGTAAAATTCAAGGGAAATTTTTTCTTAATTTTCTTTAGAATTTTACAAGAGCGCGGTTTCTGACGGCACCTGATTCCGAGGCCCGGAGTGCCTGGAATCAATTTTCGAAGTTTGGCTCGGGTACGTTCAGTGAACGAACGAGCGGGAATTTCTAACTTTTGATCTGGTGCTCGGAATTGAAATCCGAGGGCACCGATGAACTCGCATCGCCGATATTCGCTTAAGGAGACCTTTTCCGAGGTTGCGTTTATTTCGGGTTGAGAGTTAGTTTTGGGGGTTCAGAATAAGTTAAATAAAAATTGTGGGTTACAAATTTTTATTTAAACTTGTTGGTTATCTTCTCTCAAAGGAAGTTAGGTGTGGGACCCAGACCCACTTAACCTCCCTTGAGAGGATTAAGTGTGGTGGGGCCCACACGAAACCTAAACTTTACATCTTCCCTCAAACCCCCTTAACCCCTCTTTAATTAACATGACAACTTGTTAATTAATGTGGAGTTATCTCTTTTTGAATTTCAAACCCTTGAAATTCTTTTGTGAATAAAATAAGACTTTATCTTATTTTGTTGGGTTAGAACTCTTTAGCCATCTTGGAGAGGTTGAGAGCTCTTCTTCCTTCTTCAAGCTTTGACGAAGAACGCTCAAGTCCCGACGAAGAACGCTCAAGCTCCGACGAAGAACGCCGCACCTCCCTTCTTCGTCTACCGTGTCAACGAAAGGGAACACCACTTCTTCCTCGGACAACCTTCGTCGGCGTACAAGGATTCGCCAACGACGTGTCTCTTCGGACGCACCTCTTCGTCATCGGATTTGACGAACGACTACCGCGACGCCCGACCTCCACGACGTTGTCTTCCGCGGGACGTTGACAAATCTTCGAACCTATACCAAGGTAGGGGTTGATGTATTTTGTTTATTATTTATCCTTGTTCGTGGTTCATGCTTGTCTAATGTGTGGATAATTTAATTTGTGTTATCATTTAACGTGAGGGGGGCCGGACCGCATGAACACGGCCGAATCCCCTCCATCGTTCTTGTTGAATTACCTTGCGAGTGGAAACAAGGTGGCGTGGTGCCGTCGCACCACGCGGTCAATCGTGCGTTTATATTACGCGACGCCGTCGCGCCGCGCCATCGAAGAATCATCAAAAACGCGACGCCGTCGCGCCGCGTTGAAGAAATCAAGGTGCGGCGGAGGGGCGCGGTGTCGTCGCACCGCGCCGGACGACGAACATCGCGGCCGGTTCCGGGCCGCGGCGGAACGAAGATACCGGCGGTCGGGCCGCCGGCTTCGGAAGCCGAAAAGGGGACCGGATTTTTCCGGTCCCGTTGGAGAAAACCGGCCGGCAGTTGGCCGGCCGGAAGGTCAAAGGCCGGGGGAAATAAATTCCCCCGGCCAGCTCAAAACCCCCCTCATTTAAGAGGGGGGCGGTTTCTTTTGGGGGGGCAGGCGGCCCCCCGGTTTATTTTAGCTGGCCCCCGCAAGGGGGGGCCGTTTTCCACAAGGCGCGGCATAATGCCGCGCCGCCGCCTCCAAGAAAGCGGGGGCTTTTCCCCCCGCATGCCGCCTCCGTGCGGTGCCAGGCAGCCGCGCCGCCAGGCTGCCGCGCTGCCGCCGCCGCGCCGTCGCGCCGCCGGCCGGCCGGCCGGGCCGGGTTCAGCGGACCGGGTCGGTCCGACCCGGTTCAGTTCGGATCCGGTTCGGGTCGACCCGGTTCGGGCCGACCCATGGGGGGTCGGGCCGGGTCGGCCCGGACTCGGACCCCCCGTTTCGGATCAGATTCGGTCTTTTGGCCATAACATGAGCCACGGACCTCCGATCGACGAACCGTCTGCGGAAACGCGATCCTTGGATCGAGACGGTCGTTTCGGTATATCACTCAAGGTTTCGGATTACTTTGAATTCGGCAGGGTTGGTTCGTTCACGAAACCAACCGGGCCTTCGGAGCAGAAACGCTCATATCTTGAGCTACGGACGTCCGATTGACGTGCCGTCAGCTGTGTTGTGTTCCTCTTAGTGAGACGAATCTTTTGGCATACTCTGCCCGAGGTTTGGACGCAGGTGGACTACGGTCGGGTTGGTTTTGCCTTAAAAACCAACCGGGCCTCGGGGACGAAAATGTCAATAACTCTCAGACCGGGCGTCCGATCGACGCGCCGTCTGTTGCGTTGAGTTCCTGTTGACGATACGGAACTTTTGGATACATCAACTCTGGTCTTCATGACAGTTGATGTATCAGCCTCTCAGCTCGTGGAGCGGACCCTCCGAACGAGCTTGCTGTGTGCGGGAACCCTAGTGCTGGCTGCGACTGTTACTGTGACTACTACTGCTACTACTGCTACTGTGACTGCGACGACGACAGTACAGAGATCCTGTGTGGATTCGACGACGACGACTACAGCACTCAGCGATCCTACGAGGATCAGTGCTACAGGTCCTGTGTGGGCCCGATCCTGTGTGGATTCGACGACGACGACTACAGCACTCAGCGATCCTACGAGGATCAGTGCTACAGGTCCTGTGTGGGCCCGATCCTGTGTGGATTCAACGACGACGACTACAACACTCAGCGATCCTACGTGGATCAGTGCTACAGGTCCTGTGTGGGCCCGATCCTGTGTGGGTCCGATCCTGTGTGGGTCCTTGCGCTCAGCGGTCCTGTGTGAACCAGCGCCTACAGGTCCTGTGTGGGCCCGATCCTGTGTGGGTCTTTTGCGGGGGTTAGTTACCTATCGATCCTTCGTGGGTCCGATGACTTAGATGTATTAGTGATAATCTTTATCGTCTTTTGAATAAGTATACCTGTGTGAGCTGAAACCTATTGCTTTCCTGTGTGGATTGTGTTGTGCAATCCTGTGTGGATTACGTTTTGCTTTCCTGTGTGGATTGTCTTGTGCAATCCTGTGTGGATTACGTTTTGCTTTCCTGTGTGGATTGTGTTGTGCAATCCTGTGTGGATTACGTTTTGCTTTCCTGTGTGGATTGTGTTGTGCAATCCTGTGTGGATTACGTTTTTCTTTCCTGTGTGGATTGTGTTGTGCAATCCTGTGTGGATTACGTTTTGCTTTCCTGTGTGGATTGTGTTGTGCAATCCTGTGTGGATTACGTTTTTCTTTCCTGTGTGGATTGTGTTGTGCAATCCTGTGTGGATTACGTTTTGCTTTCTTGTGTGGAATACGTTTACTTTCCTGTGTGGACTGAGTTGTACTTGGGCTCGGAGGTTGGAGCGTTTTTGAAATTCATGACTTAGGTATATGTATGGGAATATACCTAAGCAGTGTCGGTTGTTACTTCGTGATTGTTCCTTTCTTCGTGGTTTATCCTTTGTGGATTTGAGAGACCTTCAGGGGTCTCGGGGTCCCTACTGAGTAGCTTATACTCACCCCTGCACGGGCTTTGCCCGCACTACGTTGTGTTGGTTGCAGACGACGGACATCGTTGACCTTAGCTGAGGCTTGCAGAGCAGGACGGTACCTGGAGGTGGACCACTGGGCGGGACGTGCTCGGAGCAGACGACGGGACCCGTGGAGCAGTGGAGCTATCTGTACCCACCCTTCAGGTGGGATTTCCAGTGGACAGCTCGGTGTAGCGGCTTTTACTTTTTAGTTGTTGTTTTCCCTTTCAAGTTGTACTTTACTTTCAGTTTGAGTTTGTATACTGGCCCATTTACTTTTCCGCACTTTCAGTTGTACTCTGCTTTTGTTTAGTGTTTACTTTCCTCTTGCTTACTCTGTGGTGTTTGTTTACTTTTCAAAGGCAATGCCTTCCCTATTTACCGGGATTTACGCCTTGGTGCTAGTCGCCAGCCCCTGGCCTATGGAAGGCGGGCTTGGGGTAGTCACGGCACGGACCCCGAGGGTGGGTCGTGACAATAATGATGAGTAATATGTATATAAATAATGAAAATTGAATTTTAATGTTTCTTTAAAATTAATATACCAACCAATTACACACCTTTTAATCATTAATGAAATGATATCGTTGCTCATGTGTACGTACGACTTATCGTCTCCACGACACGATGAGATTCATTTCCACATTCACCATTCAACGATTATTATAAAATATATATTATTAATAAGTATGTAATATATTAAATAATAAGTCCACTAATTATATATATATATATATATATTCATTTAAATATATCTTATTCACTTAGTTCCATTGAATACAATATGAAAATGGAAACAACGTTTATGCATACATACGACCTACCGTCTCCATAAATGGTGTTTTTCATTTCATATATCTACCTATTATAGATATTTATATTCAAAATATATGTGATAAATAAATCATTTTATATATTCTAAAAGTATTTAAATCATTATTTAAGTGATATGATCAAGAATAACATGTTAAAACACATACGATAAAGAAAGCAATTATTACCCAAAATGTTAATTTATCAAGGAAATCATCTTTAAATGGCTAGTATAATGTCATAAATTAATAATGTATGATATAATAAATATAAAAATGGATCTAGTATAGTTTAATAAAATACTATGGTCATTATAGAAGAGGTAAAATGCACCCTCAGCCAAAGGAATGTGTAAGGTGTGAGTTAATTCCACAATCTCTTTGTTATCTGAGGTTGTTTTTACGTAAGTATCTACGGGGACAAATTTATTATCCATGTCCTTATTTCATAAATGTGTTTTCAAAGGGATTCTTTTTAAGGTAATTTTTAATAAAACGTCATTTTATATGTTTTAAAGATCTATTCTTCTATACCATTCTCATTAATGTCCATGTTTTAAAAATGGTTTTAAGGATTTATTTATATGTACATGAATGTTGTGAAATGATAATTCTTTTAAAAAGTTTCAAAGTGGTATGGGAAATTTTTATTCAAAAATATCTTTTAAATTACTTACTTTATAAAGTTTTGACTTTTAAATGATTTTACAGAAAGGTAAATGTTTCTCAAAAAGTTTTACTGATCATTTTTACTATGTCAGCATCCTTTAGATGATATTATTCTTGATTTAGGTTGATTTATTATAATAAAATATTCCATATTGTATTAAATGAGTTATGATATGTCTGACTATGGATGTTCTATATTAATAACAATCATGGTTTATGGTTAATGTATTCACATTTCGTATGCTAGTTTTATAAAAATGTTTAGTAATATTTCAATTTTTTTACATGAGGAATGCAGTGGACTTAGTAAGTGATGGGTGGAGCCTACTATATCTCCTTGATGCATTGGTAGGTCTAATGAGACAAACTATTGTCTTGGCACAAGTCCTTGACAAAAAATTTATTTTTTGTCTTAGCATAATTGCTTGACTTTGTGGAAATGATGTTCGGCGTTAGGCATTCCCTCATTATGAAATTAGTTATTACATGTGATTATTCAACTAATAAAATATCCAGGTTCATGTTTATATGGTGTTTTTTGATTTTTTTTCCATATGAGGTTCAAGATTATGTTTTAAAAGGAGGTTTTGTTATTACACATCTTGCCTTAAAAGTTTATTGCATCCGTTAAATTATATACGCTTACTGAGCATCTAAGCTCACCCCTTTCTCATGTATTATTTTCCTAGGATTCCAGGAAGTTTATTATGATTGATATGAAGGGTTAAGATAAATAGAATAATGGATTTCTCAAAGAAATATCTATGTTGTATTTTATGTTTGATATTTTAATGTAAATTTGATGTATGTAATCTATTTTCCAAGACTGAAAAACTGATTGGTCTTTTGGGACTTGATTCCTTGTAATCATGCCAATGTATTGAAATAATGTACCGACATCGGGCTTCTGGGGTCGGGGTGCTACATTTGGTATTAGAGGAAGTTTACTAATAACCTTGGAATCTATATTTCAAAAAACTGTGATTATAGAACATTACCCTAAGATAGATTTTGAGGATTAGAATAGAAGAACATACAATAATTTTGGTAATGTATAGATTTTATCAATTTTACAGGAAATAGATCCATGTCTGGATACGATTAGGTAGAGGCTTATCTAGATCATATGTACCTAGGAGTGAAATCACTGATAAAGAGTTTAGGGTTTGACCCGGGGTATCATATTACACGACAATGTGCCTTGCTGCACTCTTGGTTACGACACTCTTGGGGGGATATGCTTAAGATAGTTCACATTTTATTTACAAGCCATTATGAAGGATTTAGGAGTAAATAAATCCCCAAAGAAAATACTTTTTTTATGATTATAGATTATAGGAATAATCTTTTCAATTTACATTAGGTATTTTAAATGTTTTGAATTATGCAATGTGATTCATAAAACTACCCTACTTTATGACATTGTTTAGATATGGAAACAATAGATGGGATGAGAACTCCAGCAATACACATTATCCATAGAGTAAGAAGGATCATATCTTTTATGGTATTATGAGAACATTTATAAAGGATATAGTCTCCCATGTATTATCATCATAAGAAGATATATTATCATGTTTTAATAACATACGTAATGGATTTTCTGACTCATATGGCTTTGAAGGGATGCCAGATAAGAAAAGGATGGTAGAGAGAAAAGTGGATAAAGGGAATAAGGGAAAGATGGATTTTCCCATATGTGATATCTGTGGAAATAATCACCTTGGTAAATCCTTTAAGGGAACAAGAGTTTATTATAAGGGTGGATAAAAAGGTCACCGAGTACGTGATTTCAAGGGTAAGAAAAGGGTTTCAAATGTTCAATTCTTAATCTTCATGGAGTTGGTACACTATGTGAATTAATGTCCAAATCATCAGAGTATACCACAAAGGATGTTGTTGGATAATAATCATGTTATGATATTACCACAGATGAAGAGAAATGACTCATGTTCTTATGTTGATATTAAATAATTATGTCATTTGTGAATTGTATCAACGATGTGCTTGTTATAATAATTATGGAGTATATAAGGATTGTACTGCAGTATTATTTCATTAATGATTTGAGATTTTGTGGTACCATGAAAAGTGACTCAATAACAAGTTAAACTTTTTGGAAAATACATTGTTGAAGGAAAAAAATATTTAATATGGTCTTGATAATGAGTTATTGATTTTGGAATAAGAGTTGATTGATTTGGATAAATTATATTGCATATTATTGATATCTTTAGAACTGAGTAATGGTTTGTTTATTCCATTATTGTTGGAGTTTACAACATTTTTGGATATAAGGAGTATATCTAGTATTCTATAAGGAATAAGGGAGAATGAATGTAATAAATATGGTTTTATGGTAATTCAAGGTGTTACCATGTTTTAATAGAATTCATGATAAATGTATTCAAATGTTATTATGTGGAAAAAAGAATCATCATTCTGTTTACCTTCCATATAAATTTTACAGTGTGAATTTAGACCAAAGTATTTTGGATAAGTCTAAAGGTTGTAATGGATTAAGTTTTACATTGGATATTATTATTAATTTAAAATCATATCTTATGATTATCATTGGATTGTTATTAAAAGGACAACCCGGAGGTCGGGCGACAACTCGTCGCGTTCGGCAAGGCTGTGAGACTTGAACCCGCAACCGAAGGGTGACAAGGGAGCATCTCCTACCAGTAGCCGACGTGATGTCCTAGTTTTTATAATGTAGTTTACTAAATATTCTAACAAATGAATTAAAAATTGATTATTTTTGGAACCCTATACGATTAGGTAACTAGAATAGTTTTGGATTCTGTTATCTTTTGGAGTGAAAGATGAGTTTGTGGTAGGAATTATTTGAAGGATGAAACTCTACTTATCAAGTATTTTATTCCTCTTTTTATATGAATAAATTAATTCTTAAACATTAGTTAAGGGATATTATAACCAAAATTGTTTTATCCTAATACCTTATGTTTTGTTGAACCAATGATATTTTAAATCATCATAGATTGATGGCTTTGAGGCCTTTAATTTTACACTTTTTTGTGGTGGTTGATCTCAATAACTCTCTATAAATATTTACATTTTCCTCCAATTATGTGTTTATAATTTCCATTAATGATATTTCAATCTAGATCAAAATTTGGTGGTGACTTTTTCATTTCCCTTTCACTCTTATTAAGACTAAATGTTATTAAACCAATTTCTGATGTGGGTTTTCCAGAGAGGCATCTTTCAAATTTTAACCTTTTATTTTCAAAGACAAATTTCAAGTTGTGAGGATGAAATTTTTTTAAGGAGTGGAGAATGTAACACCCCACGATTTCATATAATGTTATCCATTCAATGTAATTCAATAACTTGCGCTACACACAACAACGTGTTCGAGCACACCACAACCTACAAAACTAGCCGTTCAAAAAGTGGTTATGAATAGTATTAAATAAATTTTGAATATTATATACTATATATAATCTTAACATCAATATTATGTGTTTATTAGACATAATAATGTAATAAATTTATTTTTTTAGATAAAAGAAGCATTTATTCAAAAAATGCAATTTTACCGTCATTTAATGGCAAAAGCTTTTTAAAAACAATATTTGACACTTTTATATATTAAATTTAATAAAATTAAATTCTTTTTTAGAATCAGAAAATAAAAAACTAGTTTAGATAAACTTTTGGTACTTTTCTGATAACTTTTATATTTTGATGAATAGTGAAAATATTATGTTTTAATTGAAAACATCTTTTTTAATCAGAATAATTTATAGTTTTAAATTTTGAATTTGATTAGTTTTGGAGGATAATTAGATTATATTATTATCATTTAATAAAATTTAGGTCATTATAAGTAATTTTACATTTAAATTTGACATAAATAGATGTCAATCTTTTGATAGTTTTTACTTTTTAAAAACCCACTTTTCAGTTTTGACAATGAGAATTAAATTTAATTTAATTAATGAAACTTCTTTGTTTTGAATATAGTAAAATAGAATTAATTTTTTAATTCAGAATATCAAAATTATCTTATGGTTAATTTGTTGTATTTTCCTAAAAAAATTCAATTTTGGATGAATAGTAAAAAACACTGCGTCATTGTTTAAAACTGTCATTTTATTTAAATAATTATTTAGTTTATTTAATTTTATATTAATTAAAACTAGATATATAATACCTATATAAATTAAATGTAATTCATTGGAGTCCTTTTATAATAAAAATAAATATATAAATTTTTATTTAACTTTTACCCTCTTTTACCCACCTTAATTGAGAATTTTAAAATTTGCATAAAACATAATTTCACCATTTCTATGAATTGAATTTCAAAAATCCAAGAGACACAGTTGACATAATTAAGTAAAACGTGGTTCAATATGATGAAAATATTTTTTTGGTGAATAGTTTCTTTTGACTTTTATTTACCATGGTGAAAAGTAAATAGGGTTAATTAAGGGTAAAATGATATTATAATTATCCTAAACATGTCCTAATTCTATTGTATATGTTTAATTTGACCAAAAACAACCTTAGGAATAAAATATGATCAACTTTGGTCCACTTGGATTAGAATAGGACATTTATTATTATTTTATTTAAAGAAGAGATAAATGTGTTAAATTAAAAGTTTAATAACTAATCTATTTTTAATATAGGGTTATACATAAGATAAATTCAACTATAAATATTCATCCTAAATCTAAAAATCATTCCTACATCATGGTATTTTATTTTTAATTTTTATACATTAAATATTTAAATTTATTTATGTCATGATGATGATGCAATAATTACCTTATAAATGAAAAAATAAAATAAATGGTATTATAAATATTAAAATAAATTTAATTTCAATGTTTTTATGACATCAATGAGTTTTATAATGGAATATGACATGTTATGGTTGATTCAAGGTATCGTGCTAGAAGTAATCATGTTTTGATGACTTTATCAAAAACCAAAAACTAAATAGTGCCAAAATTGACATAAATGAGATTTTAAAATAAATATTATATTATTAAATTATATAATATTCCTAAAAATCTATGGTTTGGCCTAATGGATTAAATAATATTATATATGTCATTAATAAACCACTCAAGGTTCTCTTGGAAGTTTAGTGTATGTTTATTAAACATATAGTGTAAGAATACAAGAAGACATGATAAAAGTTAAACTATTTAACTAAGAGTTAAATATAAAAGATAAAGATAATATGGTGACATAAACCAGCATAAAACCTATTGGTAGAGTGGTTATCGACCCATCCACACCTTAGCCTTGAAATAAATCATTTTGGAGCTATTAGAAGATGAAAATGATTTTATAATAAAATAATATTTCAAGGTTTTCCTGAAGTAACCCTCACCTCTCTTATAAAAAGTTACTTCCCCTTCTCTCAATTTCACACCCCCAAATCCATTTGGTTCGGCCAATCCCTGCCCAAACGTGTTTTGGGACGCCATTTCACGACTGTTTTTAAACCGCCGCGAAATGTCTTAATTTGTTTTTTTTTATTTTTTTTTATTTTTTGAGGATTAGCGGCGATTTTTTAATAAATAGCTGTGAAATAGGGGCGGTTTGGTTAAAACCGTCACGAAATGAAAGGAAAAAAATATAAAAACACAAGAAACCCCGAAATCACTAAAATGACCATAACTTTTGATTCGGGCATCCGTTGGAGCGCCACGACCAGTCAAATCGAATATCATAAAGAGATCTAGAGGCATGTATAATCAAAATCTTAAGACGGTCTATGGTGCAAAAGATATGAGATTTAATAAAGTTGAAAAAAGTTCTCTAACTTCAAACGGCCATAACATTCGCTCCGGGTGTCCGTTTGGGCTCTACCACATATCAAATCGAAGCCAGTGAAGAGATCTATGCACTAGTTCAACATAAGGAAGATTATAACCTGTTTCTCGACCCCAAAAACTACTACAAAGGCCTTGGAAACCTCGTTTCTGTCACCAGTGTCCCGTCGAACTTGTCTTCAAATAGACTTAACTTTCGATCCGCGTGTCAGTTTGGACTCATCCACCTTCTAGATTGTAGCTCGTTCCATGAGCTTCAGTTTGACTGGTCGTTGTGCCCACATGAACTACTGGATCATATGTTATAGCCTTTTTAGTGGGTATTAGGTTTGTTATGTTTTTTGATGCCTCATTTCTAGCACCCGTTCCCTGTCAGCATTTTTTTAAATGGTCATAACTTCCGATCCGCCTGTCCATTTGGACTCTTTCACCTATCAGGTCGAAGATCGTATCAGGATCTTTAATTTGAAAGGTCGCAGATCTAAAACAGACTCTGGGATCATAAGTTATCTCTGTTAATGTGACTCCATTGTTTTTTTCACTTTATGACCGTTTTGAAGGGTTTTAACGTTTGCCCCATTTATTACTATTTATTTGGGTTTCCATGACTTGTTATCTTTATAAATGGTTTTTTGTGGGTTATTATGATGATTAGGTTGAATTTTTAAGGGGTTTTCCAGAGTTGTCATGAGTTTTCATGCGTTCTCATTCTTTCTAACGCCTCATTTTTCATGCTTCTCCATCTGTTTTCATGCGTTTTCAAGATTTTCCATCCCTTATCACGTCTTTTCATACTTTTTCATGTGTCTCATTTATTATTTATTATTTATTATTTATTATATACTTTAATTTATTGATTATCTACTATTTGTTTCTGGTTATTTATTATTTATTATTTATTCATTATTTATTATTTATATTTATTTATTTATTATTATTTATTATTTATATTTATTTATTATTTATTATTTATATTTATATTTATTTATTATAAATTATAAATTATAAATTATAAATTATTTATTATTTATATTTATTTATTATTTATTATTTATTATTTATTATTTATATTTATATTTATTTATTATTTCTTATTTATTATTTATTATTTATTATTTATTATTTATTCTTTATATTTATTTTGTATTTTGTATTTATTTTTGATATTTATTTATTATTTATTATTTATTATTTATTATTTATATATATTTATTATTTATTATTTATTATTTATTATTTATTATTTATTATTTATTATATAATGTATAATATATAATATTTAATATTTAATATTTAATAATTATTAATAATAATATTTTATTTATTATGTGTTCTTTATTATGAAATATTTTTTTATTTAGAATTTATTATTTATTATTAT